>JAOXYL010000039.1:9905701-9933919 GCA_028564955.1 Terapon puta | reverse complement strand
AAATATCCATATGACCAAATGTGTTAGAAAACACACAGGCTTCCATAGGGTGTCCTAATTTTTTCACATGACTGTATCCAGTATCTTTTATATTAACAGTGAATTGAGACTACATATGTAAAACTTTTCAATTGTAGCATTGAAGCTGTAGACAGTCATCAGCAAATCGTTTTGGGTTTTTTTGTTCTCTACTGTGAACCAAAAGGCATAGAGACTAAGTTGGCAACTAGCTGGTGACCATAACGGAGCATTTAATGGCTGAAGAGTGATGCATTTCTCTGTGCAGTTGGTGGAGACCAAAAACAGAGCTAAAAGGATAGTGAGTGTTGGATTAATGTCTTCAGGTGGCCAGAGAAATTCTATTCAAATGCTATAAGTGAAATGGTATTAAAGTTTATTTTAGATAAAACATCTATTGCATTGAACAATATAAATCTAATATATATCGAACATTTTATAGTGTCTTGTTATTGTTGAAAAAACACTTGAAATACAATTTGGTTCTTACATTAGACAGTGGTCTTAAAAATTAAATGCTACTAAATATAAATAGCCGAGAAACTGAAAACTGCTGGGTGTTATGGCAGTCCCCTTACTGTAACTACAAACAGTCTGAAGGGTGCTGCCTCCTTCTCCTGACATTAATCACATACATTTATATATATCCAGTATACACACCTACAGCGCATGGGGATCAGAGGGTGCAGGTGTCCTCACACCGCCTCTGGTCACAAGCACACCTGTACATCTGTGTGTGGATTAGACAGGAGGGATTGCACAGTTGTCTATATTCTTCTGGAAATTGTTTTAGCAGGAGATAATGGCATGCCACATTCCACAGATAACTGTCTGATGGTATGAATACAGGTCGTCACATTTGCTTCTGAGGAAATACTCTTTCACTATTTGTGGTACTCTTGTATGTTACAAAGAATCTGCAAAGTGCTACCAGCATGACTGCGGCAGTGTGTTTCTTGGAAACTATTTCCGCTTTAACATTCCTCTCTGTTGTATTTAGAGTCAGTCTAATGACATGGTCCCTGCAACCCACAGCTGAGGTTTATAAACGACACAGATATTGTGATAGCTGGCACTTAAGAATAAAAGGCCATAGTCCTTAGGTGCAGATTGCCTGGCTTTTCACACCGATGTCACTTAAATACCTAATATCTATGTATCACCCACCAACCACAAGCCATTATACTCTCAGGTTTAATATTGATATTTCCTACATGCCTAAGTGGACAGAAAACCACATGAAAAGGGGACACCGCTGAAATCACCCCGACTGAACCCACAATCAAAATCCCTTTTCATCTTATTATAATGTGGCAATCCAGGGCAACTAACAGAATGAAGAGAGCTCCGTGAACTCCCGATGACCCCTGCATGCTGTGTGGTTCAAGAGGATACTGCATTAACGTGTATTCATCACACAGATAATTGCACAGCCCAATCTTTCGCACATGACAAGGCAATGTGACCACAATGCCACTGGCTCTTAATTGGTATTCTTAGAGCCATTCATATTCCAATATTCACGGTGCCCCTTTTCATTTCCTGTTTAATAAAAGCAACTGTTAATTTATAGTGTCATAACACAATGAAGAAGACATTTAGAGCAGCTATTTTCTGGATTACCTAAGGTGAAAGAGCATGGTATGTAGTTAATGCACACTTAAAAAGACAAGGCAAGATTGCTGGTAAGTGGGGTGTGATGGCCGTCTGATGAGCTGGACTAGATAAAGACGAAGGGAGAGCAGATCTGATGATGGTCCACATTTTACCTTTACTTGGCAATCAAAGCGCTTATAGATACAGATGAGAAAGAACAGAATATGGCCGTTTTCCTCCTTGTTTCCATATTTCTCTGTAAAATTAAGATAATGAAAAAATCTCTCAATAAATTTAAAAGGCACACTTTATGATTGAAATGCAATGTGGAGAATCTATGTGATATAGGAAACATGATACACAAGTAGTCATATGATCTACTCTTAGTATGACTTTGTTTTCTACAGTTTAGGTCTTGTGAAGTTACTCAACACAATATTGACAGTGTGAATGTTTCTCGTCTGCCAAATAAGTAACTGCTTTAGGACATTTTGGCAAAGTGGTTCGTTATCTGTATCAAATGTCATGTTATATCAGCAGAAAGTGGGCTGAATATGTTGACCTGTGCAGGAACTTGAAGAAAACCAAGAGATGGTCAGCAACTAACTAGCCTCTCTTACTGCGTGGACTCTTGACAGCGGTGTTGCTGGGCCGAGGGAGAACAGGGGTCATCACGCTGAAGCTGACAGTTTCCTTTACAGCTGAGCTTCTGTTATTGCACATTTCTTTTGTGTTGTGTGTTTAATTGGTGCGGGTGTTACAGAATCTCAGAGTACTCAGACACTGAAAAATTCATCAAGTCTGCAGCTTTTTGAACAGTTTGTTTACTGTAAAATTTGGAGACGCTCTAGGATGCAACTGTTAACTGCCGTTCCTTTCCAGCTTTACCACAAAGAAAGGATGAAATTTAAAAATGGAGAAATTCCAAATTGAGATCATCCTTAAACAAAACTGTCTGCATCCTGTGACGGCAATTATCCGCAGGGACGTCCCAATCAAATGTTTCACCCTTGGATGCAATTAATTATAAATGTATGTTGATATTCTGCTGGTACCGAGTCCCAGTCCAATACTTCACACTGCGCAGTTAGCCTAGAGTCGGCATGAATTGAAATTAGTCCCATGTAGATAAGATAAGTTTGATGACAGTTCAGCTTTAAGAAATGGTTGGTGCTGGGAAGAGGAGCTATCGCCAAAACTGTCACTTCACTGGCTGGCTGACTGGGTTAGACGTGTGCTCAAAGCTCCCAATGCACAGCCACAGCTCCATTCAAGTTCTTAGAGACTGGGAAAACAACTGAAACTGGAATATATATTCCTACAACAGAGCCACTGGCTCTAACACTTCTGCTTCATACTGAGTAACATGGGCATGAGGCCACAGCCAGTCTTACATGGAAAGGAATTGACTTTGTCACTTATATTTCATGTCCATAACACTACTTCACCCTATTTCTGGGGTCATTTCTTGCGTGGAGGAAAAAATTAAAATGCCTTAGAGAAACTGTATTTTACATTTTTAACATCTTTCAAGTTCAAACATAGTTTAGTCATTTTTCATTCGTATAAAAGGTGACCTAGTACCTGACACAAGTTCCTCCGTTGCGACAGGGAAGGTGTTGGCAGACAGGCGGGTCACAGTTCTTGATGTTTCTCCCTCTCACCGCCTCACCCACCAGGTAAATCTCCTTTGAGTTGACCTGAAGTTCCCTGATACATCCAATGAATCTCCTCGCTCCCTCTGCGCTCCCGTCATGCATCTCCCAGTGGGCTGAAACATCCCCAAGAAATATGGGTCCAAAGGTTCCCTGCAAAAAAAAAAAAAATAGTGGAAAGCCAGTGATCAGTGTTGGTCATTTAGTAAATCACTCTAAATAATACAGTATATATTTCGATCTTTGCAGCTTAAAACCCTCTCTCAGCAACAGTGTGCGTGTGAATATATTAACATTATTATCACATTAACAGGATGTTGCAGTATGTTAAGATCAACAAGAAGGATTAACACTATCGGCTTCTGTTATTCTCCAGTTTTAGCATGACCCAGACAAGAAACCAGAATTACAATATTTCCTTTTTTCAGTATTGCTGCCATCATATGATAATACACATCCTGATGGAGTGAGAGAGGTAAAATATCCAAAAAATGCTGCAAGCTTTCTTTGATGTGCAAGGTAATTGGGTAGAATTAATATAGATAAATTCTGTGAACTTGCAGCTTACCGTACCATAACGGTCAATTTAACAAGTAAGGCGTAATTGTGTCTGCTACCAAAGCAGAGCTGCATAAAAAAAAAGTAGCACAAGACTGTCTCATATTAGCAGTAAATTACATATATTTCATTCATGATGGTGACCTGCGGTTGTGTAAATGAATATTGAGATCCACTTTGTATTTAGAAGGTTTACATCTTTCGTACTGATGCCACACATGATGATTAATTAATGAAAGAAAAATGAACAGTCCTCACAACTTCATTACACAGTCTTTCAAATCCTGTAACATGGTGACAATGGATCTGACATAAAACGACATGAAGAGTCAAGGTGGTGTTCTGTTAAATGTATGAAAGTTACACATATTATAAAACATTGAGTAAATGTCCATCATAACAATAACATTTTAATAATATGTATATCATGACCTAACCACTTTAATTTGGGAGCTTTGTTTGTTCAGAAGAAACAAACCTGTTTCCTGTTCCAGTCTCACATCATCCTAAGATAAGGTTTAAAGCTCTGTCATATCTAGGATAATATGGATACATTTGAAAATCCTGTCAAGTATTTCTCATCCCTACAGCAGAAATAACAAAACAATACAAAAATATCTCCTCTTATTTTGACAGTGAAAGCAGCTCTGGAAGGTGGGCACTGGCTGTACTCACTATTCTTATTCAAGCTTGTTGACACAGACACTTGCATTTTATCATATCTGGTCGTGGCAGATATGAGCACTTGTTTTCATGTAGTGCCATTTGATACCTTACTAACAACAAACTTACTTTAACAATGCAGTCCTCTCATGTCATGTATCTAAAAAGTTGAAGCTCTGTATCAGAATCTATGCTGATGATATCCAAGTTTGTGTGGAATACAGACAGCATGAAGATCCTTCTTAAAAAATACATCTAATATGTTTTTTTAATGACACTTACACTGACTCTTAGCATCAGTGGTGATGAAATTGAAGCAGTCATATCTGAATATACATTTTTCACATCCCTCAAATCTAACATTCATCGTGAGTCCGTTCCGGCACTTGAGGAGAGGTGTTGGACAGCTGCAGTGGAGGTGTTCAGTGGAGGAACTGTGACGCGCTAGACCACATTTGTGATGTTGGCATAATGCAAGCTATAAATGGCATAACTGCTGCATGTTTGAGAGCCTATAAAAGACATGGATGACGGGGTTCACAGGAACGTGCATGTAATGTCACAGCAAAGTAAAGAGCCCCAAAACTCTCTTTAACAAAGCTGAGGACTCAAATAAAACAAGCAACTGCGGCTGGATACTTTTACAACAAGCTAAACCGTATTTTATGTGATATGACCGTCGACGAGCCACTGAAGCTGCATGATGACGACGAGCTGATACGGAATGACTTTACAGTGCCTTCAAGTGTGTTTACCATGTTTATGAGAGGAGTCCATTTGAAAGACTCACTGATGTAATATTCATGACTTTGTAAGTGGACTCGCAGCACTGAGTTCACAAGTGTTGTGTGCTGATGTTTGACTTCCAGTTGAAGGTGGTGGCACTCCTCAGTGTGGCGTCCATTTCACAATTATATTTCTAGATAGTCTGTTCTTGTGCTGAAAGTAATTTCACACTGAAAAACATAACCTCTCCATGCTTGGCTCTTGGTTTAATGTATGAACATCACCTCAGTTAAAATGTAGCAGCAAGACTTTCAAAGCAAGATAATCAATATGTTCATAGTATTCTGGGTCTTTAACCTTACTCTGTGAGACCAGAGAGAAACATTTTAAAAACATTTTCATTTTAACACTCCTCTCTCCTGTGTCTTGGCTTCCAGGCCAACATTGCAGTACAGCATTTCTTTTGATAACGGTTGTGAATCGTGCAGCACTGATATCTGCTAAACTGCACCACGAGCCTCAGTAGTCTAGATTGGAATCTGACAGTGGCTGATTTCATGATATCTCTGAGGTCTAGAGCCCTGTATAGTGTATTGGTTTTAACCCATGTCAAGTTCCTCGGCGAGTTCACGATGTCAAGCGATGTCAGTGTCCCAGATTTGCCTCAAAGGGCTTTACAATCTGTACTTCATACAACAGCCTCCATTCTTAGACCCTCGACAACTCTCGACAACCCTCGACAATGTGAGCTTCACAGTGTAGCCGGCTGTTAGCTTCTTTTATTGAGGTTTTACGGCATGTGTGAGTTTCCAGCTTTTCTACTGTACGTACTTTTAATCAAATTAGCTCAAACCCCAGCTGTTGCCACCAGAATATCCCATCTTTCAGCTGATTTGAGTGCACATCTCATTTTCATTTTTGATTGGTGTTGAGTGCTAACAAAAATCTAAACCCTTTCATTCACTATAATATACTTTAGTATATGTAATATGTGTCAACTGGTGACCAATGTGCAATATTACTGCAGCAGAGATAGTTTTGTAATGAATGTGTTATCAGCAAAGAAGGATGGGGGGGGGGCATCTTGGCATCTCAAATTAGAAGACCATAAATCACAATGAGCGAGGGGGAAGCATGTTGAGCCTGTGGGAAGGTTGAGCCCCTCTCCTCGTCTTTGAAAGAGAAAAACAAAATTATTAATTTAATAACAAATATAGGTGTTGTTAATCAAATTAATGAGCCAGACGGAAAAAAACAGGCTGTGATTACCAAGTGGGAACTAGCTTAGTGCCACTTATATGATTGCTATTAAGGAAATTATTTGCCAAGTGTGATCATCTTGGCAAATAATGTAACAGGTGTGCACGCATTTATTGTGAGCGCCTGTTCTTCATTCATAAAGCAACTGTTGTTACTTAAAAACAGGGTACTGAACTGGCTTTGATAACATATGGTTAATCTACTCATCATGCTGCTGTCATGAGCTCTGTAAGTTATTAAAGACAGAAATAAATACATTGCAAACAATGTATGATTTAGCTGTGTAACTGCAGGCTGCAGCTCTGTGATTTTCGCTCATAATAAAACAAACCAGTCTGTGATACTGTTATACATTATATACATGACTTTCAGTACCTACACTAAAAACTAATATCTTTTTCAGTGCCTTAGTGTGAGGAACGTGTTAAAAAGAAAATGTTGGCTTTTAACGACTAGCAGTCTAAAATAGACACAATTATGATTCAGTCAGAAAGTGACTGTCGAAAGCACCTGCTAAAATCACAGACCTGCTACTCAAACAGGAACAGCCAGTGAGAACTGCTGTGAAGGACTCCAGCGCAGGATTATTGTCACATTATTATCATGATTATTAATTAAAATCTCACAAGTACGTGAAGCAACAGCCTCACTAACATGGCCCCTTGCGTCTGACGCAGGGTTGTTTTTAGTCTGAACGGCCACTAAATCCACACTAAAAAGAACAAAATACATTGAATGAACAGGTTAAACCTCAAATTCACCTGACTCCTGAAAGATTAAATAAGGGAATAAAGTGACAAAAGTATTTCCCAGAATAAGGAAAACAGTCATTTGAAAAGTACTGTCCCCTTTTAAATGAACTGCTGTAGTGGTTCATTTTTGGTTGCAAAGGTTCACTGTGAAACATCTGTACTGACGTAAGTGTGTGACTAGATAATCTGATGTATTTCCTTTGTTTATGCAAAGCATAACACTGTGTTAATTCTGAGGTAAACTGCTATGTAAAAGGTGGGAGATACAAAGGCATGATTGTGGGTTGGAAAGTCTAATTTGAGGACACAGGGGTTGATTTGGCTGCAGGCTGGTCGGGTTACCTCTGACACGGGATGTGACACGTACTCCTCGAGACGCTGAGCTGTGCCGTTATCTGCAGCTATCTCAATCACACATGACCCTCCTTGTTTGCCAACAGGCAGATTGTATCTGTTGAGAGAGAACAGAGCCAGTTAGGAAGGGTGCAACATCTGATGCTCACAATAAATAAATCCAGCAAAGCACCAAAAGCATTCTGATGGAGGCAGAGACAAAGCAGTCACAGTAGCGAGGCTGCTAATGTGGCCATTGAGACTATACTATAAACAATGTATGACATTACACACCATTTTCTGAGAAACTTCATGCACTGGTAGAGTGGGTTGGAAGCGATGGCGCGTTTGCATACCGCGCTGCCGCCCAAAACCCAGGAGAGGCAATAAAAATAGAGAACGGCTTCCACAGCTGGATTTAAATAATAAGTCCAGAAATAGGTTTCGGCTCAGTGCTGCGGTGATATTCTTTAAGTTGTTGTGTTCCTCAGCAGATATGACATTCACATAATAACGTCCGTAAATACAATAAAGATAAACCAGAGACTGGGCCCAGACCAGTCAGATCCAAGCACAGAGCAAGCACGCTACATAATATGTGTTATAAAAAAAGAGCAACAATAATAATAATAATAATAATAATAATGATAATAATAACAATAATGATGATAAGGAAGCAAATCAGCCTGCAAAAACATTATCATGTGTGTAAGTACTCATTATGTCATTCAGGATTAATTAATATGATAAAATGAGGGCACAAACTAGATATACATTATGAATCTAATGAGTAGGAAGACAATTTTATCATTTGACCCCTTGTGTCTCTCTGGGGAAATACACAATTGTACCAGTCATTAATGTTGCAGCCATAATGTTAAGTAGCTGGTCTACTTGTGTCATATTCCAGCTTTGGCAAAGTCAAGTGATTCCCTCTTTCTAATTCATCACTGGCGTTATAGTGGCAATACACAATAGCGGCCTTTTTACAGGGTTGTACATTATGCAGAGGATTGTACACTCTGCACGTAAATATGCCTCTGTTAGGTGGGAAATCTAAAAGAAGTGCATTTGTTCTACAGGTTTATTCACTGTTTGCCTGTGAACGAGTAATATGCGTAATGCATTTTTTATCTGTGATTCTACAAAAGTCATTCATCCGTTCGCTGCAATCGTGCCACCGTTGATGAGGAAAAATCCTCAAATGTCTGCTTTAATGGCCAGATGGAAACAATCAGGGCAATCGCCCTCCTGCTAATTTGAAACAGCCTTCCAGGACGCCTCCCTGAGGCAATCACATGCATACAACTTCAGGTAGGACTAATTACAGGTATGTAAATCACCAGAGCTGTTTTATACACAGACACGCTGATAAATTAAGGTGCAATTTTTAAGATTGCAAACGTGAAATGAAGCCTAATGTCCAGAGAAGAAAACAATGTGTTTCTGTGGTCTTCATCCTTTTTCAGTGAGAGGACTACATCATCCCACTGTTTATTTTAAAGGACCTAATGAAAAGACCGAAATTACCCATAATTGCAATCCATGTCTTTGTTCAGCAAAAATAAACAATTGGTGAGGTATGAAACATCACCATATTATTACAAAACTCCTACTTGCAGAGGGCATTTGAGACATATTGTGGCGCTTACTACAGTAGCTTTTTATTTGGCCTGCTAATGCTGCAAAGAGTGTCCCTATGAGACAGGGAGAGCATGCTCACTAAGCAAACAGGATGATGTTACTTGATGAGCTCTCGTGAGCACATTGAATGCTCCACCAGGCTAATTTACATTGGTCTTGCTCTAAGGCAAAAATGACTATTTATAGAGATGACTGCGACTACTTTATGTGGTCTAGTAGCTTGATAGCTAGGAATATGCCCCACAGTCCCACATCATCATCCCCTGTCACACACACAGACATGCAAACACAAAAACCACAATGGATTATATTACACAAACAAACATATGAGTGAATCAGAGGAAAAAGAGGCTGGGGTTTATGATGAAGCGCTATGTAATTTCTCACTGGGCTCCCTGTGCACCGTTCAGTGCTGGGTCTCCTAGGAGCAACAATAGCAAACTCCCAACTTGAGGTAAACAAACAAAAACGTATGAATATTTCATTTTCTCCAAACACACAACACCACAATATGGCTGTGATCATTTTTACTTACTCAATCATCATTTATGCATTTCTTCATCTGGCTAATGCGCTAATCAGAAGTGATTTGTCATCTCCAGCATCCTCGTTTAGACGGCGTCTAACTAATTCAGTGCCACTGCACTACTGCAACTTTCTGGAGGATCGCCACTGAAATATCACCTGCAACGTTAAGGGACCTTGCAAATATTTTCAGCACAGCACCTCCACACAGAGGTATTTGTTAAAACTGATGGTGAGGTGTTTGTCTTTACAGTCCAAACTTGAACGGGCCTCCTTCACAGTCCCCGGCAGAAAATGAATAATGAGGGAGGATCATCATTAAAATATTACTATTGCATAAAACATCTGAAAGTATTGGCAACAGATGGCAGTAAAACATCATGCACTGCGCTGGTGCCCTTGCAACGGTTCTCACTGCCTGATAGGCAAGATGTAAGTTTTTTTTTCAATGGCTTATTATTCTAATCATATTTTAGATTCTTACAAAAAGCAAATGATAATGTGGAACATGTTAGTGATGAATTTATAATTCGCAAGTCATTTAGTGCTTTAGAGTCAAGAGTCTATTAGTTCTGCAGCTAGAGATGTGGCTCAGTGGTGTTTTGTACCTGCGAGCAGACAGAATGTAAATGGGTCACACATATATAAGAAAGAAGAGTACCACTTGTTACTTTGACTTTCTTTTTAGCACAACAGGCTGTAGAGCTACTCATTCGATATGACTGAAAAGAGAGAAAGTAAATCCCCATGTGCCTAATAAGCATGCATTATTATGAAATGTCACATCACACCACAGTACCCTCCGCACACAGTGTCAGGGGGGATCTGTTTGTTGGTTTTTCCTTAAGTGCAACGAGCCCTGTATCAGACCATAATCTACACCTACATTGACTGTGATGCCTGCTCTGGCTCTGGTGCAGTGACTTTCTCACACGCAGCACTGCAGCATTTGCTGCATAATTTGTGCTGTGACTGGCAAGCCTCAATTAATTTGGGTAGCCTGTGTTCTATCATTATATCTCCGGCAATACAATTAGACAGCACACAGCAAGCCTCTTGGCATTGTGGGGCTCCACAAAAGAAATTCCCAGTGAGCATGCAGGGCTGCTGGTTGCCTCTTCAATGAATCTTTTATGTGGGTACTTGTCAATACAAACGCTGAATGCTGTGTGATTGATAAACATACGCTTCCTCAGATTGGGCAGGGAGTCAAGAGGATGCGGAGTTAAAAACTAAATGCTTAACATTAAGACCTCACTTTTCACCCAGTTGCACATATGGCATGGCACTTCCCCAAAACAAATGCTGTTTCCCCATTACTCTTCCGGCGATTAAACCCCAGCGGGAAACTGCTAAGGATGGGTTCTGTCCTCTGTTAGTGTAGTTCAGAAAAAGTAATCAATGGCTGTTTACTAATTACTTTTCCAAATTGCCAAGGGATTACTTCACCCATTACTCAGATAAACACTAATTACAGCTGTGATTATTTTACTTTTGAGTTACCTATAACACTATACACATATACAAGTGTTCGGTAAACATTAGTATGTGTGCAGGGTTAGAGTGCAGAGTAGTACTGCAGAGTCACTGACAGCTTTTAAATCACTTCTCACAACTCTTACTAGCACACAGTTATACTTCTAACAAGTCTTATTTCATATTATTGCTTAAAATTTATTATATTTGGGGTATTTAATTTTCATTTCACATTATAATTCATATTTTAATTAATTGCTTGACTGTTTATCTACCTGTATCTTCCACTCTAGCACCTTGTTTTGAAAAGTGCCAAACAAATGTTATCATAGTAGTTATTTCTGTTACTGCATCCCTGTCTGTCCGTCCGCCTGTCTCTCTCTCAATTCAACCTGTCAAGGCAGATGGCCGCCCACCAAGAGCCCGGTTCTGCTCGAGGTTTCCGCGTCTTAAAAGGAAGTTTTTCCTTACTACTGCTGCCAAGTGCTTTCTCATGGTGGGAACTGTTGGGTTTCTGCAAATAATGTTAGCAAGAATATAGCCTAGAACTTCTCTATATGGTAAGTGCCATGGGATGATTTTTAGTGTGATTTGGTGTTAAAAAATAGAATTGAATTAAATAAAGTTTTTTTTCCACAGGAAAATGAGACTTAAATTGCCCATTTGGTTCTTTATTAGCAAGTGTTCCTGCTGGGCTGATAAAGGTGAACAGGTGTATCAGACCTGGACAGAGTTTCTTATGTCTCTGTGATGTCAACACAAAGAACTCGTTAGTTATTCTGAAATTTGCTTAAATTTATAAATCAGCGTTTCTTCTCACAGCACTTGTGTTTTCTTCCTCTTACAGCAGCTGTTGCTAGGCAACATTTCACACCCACAAGGGCATTTTTACATCAAAGCAACATTCAATGGTCAGTAAATAGACTGACTAACTTTTATGAAGTACAATTTTGAAGAGCATTGTGAAATAAGTGTTACAATTGTAATGTACTGACATTTTCACTTCAGTTACTGACGACGTCTACACAATAAAGTGTAGTGACAGAAAACATAGCTCATATAGAGAGACCGCAAGTAGAGAAGAGTGATGGGAAAATAGCGGTTACAAACTTCTGACATAATTTTAAAAACTACAAAAAGATGTGGGGAGTCCTGTTTTACACATCAGGACCAGCTTACTTGTCATGAGGAGCACTGCTCATCCAACATTTGTACAATTCCTCTGTGGCTCTGGAGGGGCTTTTCAAAGTCTGAGGAAATAACAGTGATGATGTAAGTGGGGTTATCTCGAACTAGGCAACAGACTTCAAATCCTCAACATCGAGCCAGTGTTACAAACTTGGGTTTAAAAAATGTGGGCATTTACCAGGCCGCGAGGGTCCAACAAAAGTCAATACTGAATTGCATCATAGGAATGGTAGGATCCAATGCTTTAGGAGCTTGACTTCTGGGGAATAAAAGTCAGGATGTGTTGGCTTCTGCTCTACCAGTCATCCATTAGTCATAGGTTTTCTGGATTGATCCCTGGCTCACCTTGTCCACATGTCAATGTGTCCTCAAGCGAGACACTGAAGACGATTTACTCGTGATGTATGTGTGCATGAAAAGAAATTAAATTGTTAATATACTTACTAATAGCTGTCTTGGAAAATAGTGGTGGGGCATGTGTGAGCAAATCATAAGATAGAAATTATACAAGAAGCAATTCTTATTCATAAAAAGACACAATTCTACGTCCCGTCACCAAACAAGCATAAGGTAAGATGTTTGGGTCCTTTACTTTCCGGGATCAAGCCAAGTCAACAACGAAGTTCGGAGAGCTCTGAGAAGACTGCAGCTATAATGGCCATATTTTGAAGCACAGCCCCTACTGAAATGAAATATCTAGTGAATTTTAAGCAAAAACGATATGACAGACTAGAAAGACATTAGATTTAACATTATTGCATGAAAAAAGGAACATCCACAGTAGGTCAGAACCACAACTTCAGACACTACTCCCATTCCTTTGACCGGCAAGAAAATTGGCATAAATCTTAATAATCGTATCTGCCAGGGACACTGAGTTCACCTGCGACAAGGAAGGAAATGTGAGGCAGCAAGTCGCTGTGTGACATCCTTGTTGATCTTCTGACTGTGTGTGAATGAATTTTTTTTTCTCCGACAGTGAATGCTAAACACAATGGGACTCAACCAATAATGTACAGACACTCTCATATGACCAGGGGAGCGTTCACAGTCTGCCACTCTCAGACTTTAATTGTAGCTGTATTGCCCTGAACATCCCCAAAGGAAAACTTACCGACATCAAAAAACCAAGTCAACAACAAACATGTCCTCCCCGAATGAAAAATGACACAGCTACCCACCCCCCACCTCCCCAGGCACAGTCCCCTTTGTGAAATTATAAAGCAGCACCAGGTATTTCAGTACCGGTCTTCTGTCTTGCTAACTTTACAGTCTATGTCGATGTGATACAAAGCTGTTGTCAATTTAATTGTGGGAAAAAAACCTGAAATTAAATATTTCCATGAACCAGACTGAAAACAAGCTTTAAAGTTGCTATGTTAGGGTAATGTTTGGAGTATTTAACATCTACTATCAATCTGCACGTCCATTATGCATTCCTCCACTGGAGAACACAATGCACCGTAACACCATTACATTCGGTAAAATCTGCATAACTATTGACAGTGCGCCTGAATAAACATAAGCTATAATATCCTGCTGCCCTCAGACCAAACAGTCTGATTCCACACACACTGCAGTATGAAGTGAGAGTAAATTAGTGAAACAAGCTCCTCTCTGCTCATTTTAAAGAAAGGTCCACAGAGTATGGATGGCGGCCTGTTTTGATCCTTTTAGTGAAATCTTGCTCCACAGAAGCTGCTCCCTATACAATATATACAGTATATACATATGGAGTAATTAACTGACATATTATTATCGTAATTGTGATGAAACTGGTGTGCGAACGATGTGCAACTAAAACATCTGAGCTGCAACAACAGCTGTGCAGACCACCCACTAGAGGGTTTTTAATGCCATTTAAAAGGAACCCTCCGCATTGTTTAATGTTTTGTTTTGTTCTAATCATCCCAACTACTTGCGGCAGCGATTATGTCATTATCCAAACCACGGTGCATAAAAGCCCGCCACAGATAAACATCAAGGGAGTGGCGCGGCGCTGTATGCTGAACAGAGGTGTCGTCTTACTTCTTCATGTCAGCGATGTGCGGTACACGAGAAAGTCAAAGCGGTGCAACAGCGTGCGAATGAAAGAAAAGGCAAATGCTTCTTCTTTTTTTTTTTTTCTTCTGATGTGTCAACCGAACAGGGCTTGAGATGACTGTAAGATTGGTGGGTGGAAAATAAAAGTGAATCCAAGAGAGGGGGAAAAAAAGCAGACAAGTCTGTGCTGCAGTGACATCAGGCAATTTGGATTTTCCCCGTTCGGCCATTGGAGATTATTTACAGTGAAATACAACTACTGCCCCGCACCGCATAGATGCTGACAGCACGCTGAAGCAGCCACATTCAGGGTTGCCAACCATCATCCAAGGAAAGTAGGTATTCACTGCTCAAACATGACTAGATGATGTCATGCACACATTTGCATATGAATAAAATTGCTGAACCGATCAAGAATAAATAGAGGCAGAGCTCAGCAGCAGGCCCTCTCTCATTTCTCCCACTGGCTCGCTCTGCCCCACGGTGCCTGAGCGGTAAGCCTGTGTGTGCACGACGGAGACTGAAGATCAGCTGTGCATGGGGAAGCATTGTGATCAGACCTATTTGGATGAGACGAACAAGAAGTGCAAATGCGCGTGGATCAGGTTCAACATTCGGCACCAAATCTGTTTCCAAACGCTTGGGAGTCAACTGTTTTTCCCTGATAATCCAAGAAAGGCACTAAACTTGCTGCTTGTGGCTTTGAAAAAAAAAACAGAATCGCAACCAGGGAAGGTGTCTTGAAAAAAAAAAAAAGCTAAATCTAGTGTCAAGTGTGAGAAGTTGGCAGGAGTAATTGCATGTGATTATTGCATTGTTATCTAACTAGACTGCCACCTTCTGACTCCAGCTGAGTTACTGCTATGTAGTTACTGCACTGTCCCTTCATGTTCCTGAGTCTCAAGATAAAAGCTTTACCAAACTGGATTATTCATTTTCATTTGTCAATTATGTTGTACCACAGTTTTGTTTCAAGTTATGTAGACACACTGAAGATTTGTTATGCTGTGTTTCTGTGCTAAGGTTTTTTTATGCTTAAAAAATAATCTTTTAGTTTTCACATGGACACCTTTTTTATTTGGAGCTTTGACAAGTAAAATGTAAAATTACAAGAATAAAATTACAAGAATAAGCTAAACTCAACTTTAGCACATAAAATCAATCTTCTATATATTGCAATGTGCATTTTGTTGTAGTTTAAGCAACAAATGGATTAAATCAAAGCTTTTTAAAACAGTAGAGTATATAAATATAACTATACTGCTAAATGTAATTAGCAAGTCATTTAAAGGTTTTGGTATGCATTTTACTTCAATAATCTACTCAAACCACATTCTTTGAAAATAAAGAAGCATCCTATACTAGCTAATAACACTGTTAGACACTAACACTGAGTCATACAGAGGGTGTGGAGTATGTCTATTGTGTGTAGTCAAATTAGAGACCACTTAGAGGAAAATACTCGCTATATCAGGGGTCAATGATCCTAAACCCATCAGTGAAGTATCTGTAAGTGATCCACAGGATGGCACAGATGGTGACACGTGTATGGAGCCAGAACAGTCTCAAAAGTAATACATGCACGCAAAAGGATTCACAAATATATTTTGGGATTTATATATAAATATGTGGAATTTATATATATATATACATATGTGGGATTTATATATATAAATATGTGAGATTTATATATATAAATATGTGAGATTTATATAGAAATATGTATAATTTAATAAATAAATAAATAAAACAACTCACATATAAAAAGTCAAATTTATACACATGTATGTGATTTGTATTTGCAACTTTCATCAAATTCATATTTTGTCTGAATGCGCCCCTCGTGGGGATGCTCTCATGCCATTGGCTTTAAAAGGAGTGAGACATTTGACTGGCTGTAGACAATCCCCTCTTAGAAAAAATGCATTTGTGTATGGATTCGCTTCACACACAAATGCAGGGAGATTTTCAAATTAAAAGCACTTTGTAAATGCAGGTCGCAAATTCATGTATAAATGTAACAACTTACTAATATGAATTTTATGAAAGTTTTTGTATTTATTTAAATATAGATCTAATATGAAATGAAACATATTTATATATAAATAGCACATATTTATATATAAATCCTTCTGTGCACATTTATAAATTCTTTTGCACACATTTATTACTTTTGAGACTGTTCTGGCTCCATACACATACATTGCTCCTTTTTGCTTTGTCAAAAGCAAAAATGTGAAGAGTTTGGTGAAGAATACATGCACAGTGGCATACAATATAAAGATATGGTACATACAATTGTTATTTAGTATATTTGCTGACTTAAAGACAGCAGAAAGTAAGCTGATTAATTCTTGCAGGGAGAGGTTCAATAAAAGGAGGTGTTCTATTAAACCTCAAATACATGCAATGGAATATGACCATTAATTTGTGTCACAGAAAAATCGAATATGTGATTTCTGCGTATAATAGACGCCTAGCTGTTAGTACTCACTGTGCCAAAAGCATGACTGCTGGCACGCTGGACAGTTTCTTTGTTTATGTCACGCTGACATTTTGACACATGTCAGGGACTGCGCTGAGGCAGAGGTGCACAGAGATCCACGACATTAAAGTTGGGATTTGTCTGATGTAGAGAGCTTTCATTGCAGTTCTGTATTACTGTAGAATCAATTCTCTGATCACCACTGATGTGGACAGCCACTGGACGGACAAGCTTTTGCAGGGTTTTATCAAAGTCACCATGACATGCAACCCTGTGTAAAGATCAGTTTGAACATAATCAGAATGAGGAGCAATGCACACCTTTCCTTCATTCTTCTTTTGGGGGTGTGGAAAAAACAGACATTTGATTGGTATGGTGCAGAGATCACCAGCATAAATCTGTGGTGTATTGTTCTACAGACACTTTAAAATCTTGATAAATCACTGATATTACCCTTGGTGGCTTCTTTACAATGACAAATACTGCAGTTATACCTGCACTTGCCCTTCTTACACAAAGACATCCTGATTCAAGAACACAAGGCTAATATTTGCTCTTAAAAAATCCCAGGTGATAACATAGATGGCATGTTTAATATTATTTTCCAAAGTGTTATTTCTGTGAAAGTGATATTGATCTCAGCAACAAAAATTAGGGCTTAGAGCAGAAAGTGGGAGAGACACATCTTACCGGATTGTTATTGGCATCCATCTGTTGTTATTGATGCCTTGGCCTGCAGCTGCGGTTAAAACATGACTGCCACCACACCCCACTTTAGCAACAGGGCTTCCGTCTTGAAGGAACACATGGAGGAACTGATCCCCAAAGTTCTGCTCCTGAGCTGAAATGGTGAGAAAATGCAGTTAATAAAAATCTCCTTATCTGTACTGCCAATTTCAATATATTATGTAAGCTAAAATATTTATGACATGACTTCAGGCTTAACTGTCACGATACCAAATACAGAAAATCAGTCCCTTCAGTTTGAGCAAAATGAAATAAAAATGTTTCAACAAGAAGACGATAAACACGCTTCGAAACAGAAAATGTTATGTAATGAACATAGTGGTAAGTAAGGTCAGGATGATGAACTGCTAGCACTTAATTGCACATATAGCTGACCTTCCATGATGATCTATAAATCCCAATCATTCTGTCAGATGAGCAGAAAACAGAGGTGCTATATTATACAAGTGTGATAAATGCCAGTGTCCTGCTATCCATTCAAATACCATTGCACAGCCAATGGTTAACCAAGAACCTAGTTCAAACTGTTGTGCACTCCATATCACATGTCAATAAACATTCAAGGCACAAACAGTGCAATGGTTCTCTCCCCACAAATAATTCATAACACTGGCCAACCCCAGACCTGATAAACTCTAGATGATCTCGGACAGGTTGTGTCTACACGCAACACTTTTTTTTTTCTTCATACCATTCAGCTTGGATGGACCAAATGACACACGAGTCTTAACAGAAAAAGACAATAGAGTAATTCGATACCGGCTCACCTTGGACCTTCCAGTTCATGTTATAGATTTAATAAAACTGCTATTAATTCCCTGATAAAAACCTACAGCTCTACTTTACATTTTTTACGTTTGGCCCTCGGAGCTAAATTGAATAATTTTTGCAATTGTTTATTTTCCACCGAGTTGGGTTGAGACTGAACACTGTACATCCAAGAAACCCTGAGGATCATTTGCAACATATATTCATGTAAACAGCTGTTGCCAAGTCAAATTTCTTGCACCCCATAATACTGCCTAAACATCCGCCCCTCTGTGGATTGCTGGCAGGTCTGATTTTGCTACCAAGCAAATGATCACCAGAAGCTGTTGTAGGTCCAATGACAGCTTGGTTTCCCATGAAAACAATAGTACAGCCACTACTATGCATCCAACAGGGTCCAGGATATATATTTTCCTAAAGACATTAGCAAGGACTTGAGAATGATGGAAAAGCCCTGCATCCCCACCTATTCTATAGCTGGGAAGACTTCCTGGAAAAAGTGCTTCATTACCTGAAAGATGGTGACCATGGCTAGAAATATTCTCTGTTTACAGCTGTTTACAGACTGGCAGTACATCATTACAATGGGAGTGTCTGCTGGGCTCGCACAGGGTCTCTTGCAAGCGAGACAGTGTGGTGGGGGAGCGTCAGACAGCGGAAGCTATAATCCTCCCACACAGGCTACCAGGGTCTTCAGGAGGGAGGTGGGTGGAAGAGTGCACACCAGTCTTGCACCGCTGTCTAAGACGACATGAGCAGAAGGCAGGCAACATCAGAATGCAGCTTTGTGAGGGACACAGAGATATGGAGAGACCCTGCCACTCTTGTGCTGCTGTCAGGGAAGATATTTGCAGGGCAGACGACAAAGCTGGAATACTGGCCCGTTAGAGAGACCTAAAGTGTTTCAATGTTTTCAACAAAGCACATTTCAGCTGAATTAGAGAGACTGACAGGGAGCCAAAAATCCAATGGGAGCAACCGAGTAGGTGCAACACAAGCAGGGCTGACCCTCTGGATTTCACAATGACGATGATAATTGAGCCAAGACTCTGCAGGAGGGGCAGGCTGGTGTAGCTTACTGGGCTTGGACTTGGAAAGAGGTGTGCGGGCTGCAGAGGCAGACTTGAGACTTCACAATGTGTGCGATCGTGAGTGAAGCAATGGCAGGGGTGGAGGGTTTGGACACTGCTGGAAAATGGCTCAGAAGCTGAGCTTGTTGTTTCAAGGCTGCATGGCAACTGATAATGAAAGCTCTGAGTGATTCCTCTAGGGCAAGAAGGGCATCCAGAAAATCCCACCTCTTTGTCAGAAATAAGCTATGCTTAGTTTAATATGCCTCACTCCGATAATGAATTCTCCATGTAGACTTGGAGGTCTTCCCTTTCATAATACTCAACAGGGTGTACTTAGCAGTAACATATTACTAACGAATGGACCACAGGAGGAATATCTTGTTCACATAATCCACCATTTTATCACCCCAATTCTGTGGAGCTGGGGTATGACTCCCTGACAAAAAGCAGCAAGGACAAAGACGACAAAGCATCCATTGGCACGAAAACTTTTTTTCTTTTCTTTTTTTCTCTCCACATTTTAATTTGCCTGCAGCATTTAGTTAGTTTACACCCAACCAGAGGGATAAATGTCCTGCTGTAATTCAGTCAGTTTTTGTCTTTAAAGGTTGACTTCTTATGAAGCTCCCCAGGGATCAATTCTTGGTCCCCTGCTGTTCAGTTGGACCATGCTGCCTGCAGGGCATATCATCCAGATAGAATAACTATGTTATCAGATTTGTTGACATTTTCTTTCAACTGAACACCTAAATAAAGTTTCTTATCAGTGTGAAACCTCAGCAACAAGAGGCTATTACCAAATTTCTGTTTCTCTTAAAAGTACTATACAATTAAAAACCTGGATGTAATTCTTTCAGTCATGTCTGGATTACCCAAGTGGTCAAAGGGTTAAACCAAAAGTTGACAAAGCTGCTTCTAGTTTTTAGAGAGCAATAAATATGCTCATGATTTAAAATCACAAGTCACCTCTCTGCATATTAGACACTATAATCAAAATGATCCTAAGCATTACTATCTTGAAAATAGATTTTACAGTAGAGTAATTGCAAAGAAAGTGGCCCCTTACTGTATAAATCAAGTTTGCTTCCTTGATCAAATGTTTGCTCTCAAACTGCATAACCAGATGGGCAGGGCTTAGAAGGGACGCTTGAGAGCATATATTTTAGTTTACTCCTACGTGTGTGAGTTGCAAGTGATGAGTAATACCAGAGCAAAACCCCACCACCCGACATATTTGTGTTTCATGTTTCAATATGTATCCTGTTTGAACATGTTTGGATTTCATAGGATAGATATATACTGTAGTAAATACTGTACTGCACTGTGCTAGTATGTAATGCTTAATGTGTTCTTCTACTGCAAGCAAATTTTTGTTTTTCACAACACATAATGTTATCTTTACATTATGTTACAGCCTTATTACAAAATGGATTATATTCATTTTCTTCCTCAAAATTCAACAAACAACACCACATAATGACAAAGTAATTTTTGCTAGTTTCGCTCATTCTTCTTTGCACCCCTTCTCAAGCTCCATCAGGTTGAATGGGAAGAGTAGGTGCACAGTCATTTTCAGATCTCTCCAGAGATGTTCAATTGGATTCAAGTCTAAGCTCTGGTTGGCAGTGGCGTGCACAGGTAGACATGAGGTGGTGCTCTAGCACCTGCCCCTTGCCCTCTGGACCAAGCAAGTGCCCTTTCGAAAGTCTTTTTTTTGTTTATTGTTTTTTGTTTTATTCAAGAGTGTATGTGGCCCACACCAATACAATCATCTATAAATACTTGACAATTAAAAGCGTCTAATAATACGCCAATTACCTCCCGCCCAGCCCCCCGCCCCTCCCTCCACACAGAACGTCTCCATAGAAATGGAGATGGACGTGCTACCCACACACACCTCATTCCCTGCCCCCACAGCCAGGTAACACACAGAAATTAATGGAGTCGAGTGTTTTTGGTCTTAAACCTCAGCTGCCAAACAGTAACTTGCATTTTTATACTGTCTGTTGTGCCTGTCTCATAAAGCCACACAGCTTTGCAGAAATTAGCCTAGCTTTAGCCTGAATCAGTATGACGTGATGTGACGAGCACCACTAATGTTGGTAGAGTTTGTTTTTACAGCATGTCAGTCTATCAGGATATTTGAGCTGAATATTTAGTGTTGTGTAGGTTCCCATTATGCTACATAATTAACACTTAACACGAAAAAAACAAAAGAAAAAAGCTGTTGTAATGTAACCAAGAAGTCTTATTCATACTGTTGGTCTATTTTTATTTACCAATTGCAGCATAATGCCTGGAATAGAGAGGATGAAAAAGAAGGGGAGCTACAGCAGGCAGCAGAAGAAAATGGAGAGGAAAGCTCAGAGTTAAGACCAGAGTCAATATCTTAAAAGCAGTCAAAATTTTATTTTAACTACAAACAGTGGTTTTGCAATATTAAATAAGATATGAAGCTATACAGTAGGATAAATTCAGCTAATTGAGGATTTTCATTCATCACAAGCACAGATATCGACTCAAAACTCGTCAAAAATACTCGATACTCATTTCAGCCGAGACTTTTTTTTTTTTTTAAATCTCACACTGCTATAAAAAGGCAGCCGGCAGTTCCACGTGCTGCACAAAATGCCCTTATTTTTCACTGAGCACCTGCCCCCCGAAATGTCTGTGCACGCCACTGCTGGCTGGGCCACTCAAGGACATTCACAGAGTTGTCCTGAAGTCACTCCATTGTTATCTTGGTTGTGTACTTAGGGTCAATGTCCGGCTGAAAGATGAACCGTCGCCTCAGTCTGAGGTCAAGAGCGCTCCGGAGCAGGTTTTCATCCAGGATGTACATTACTGCATTTGCTTTCCCTCTATCCTGACTAGACTCCCAGTACCTGCCACTGAAAAACATCCCCACAGCATGATGCTACCACCACCATACTTCGCTGTAGGGATGGCATTGGCCTGGTGATGAGCGGTGCCTGATTTCCTCAAAACATCGCCTGGAATTAACACCAAAGAGTTCAATCGATGTCTCACCAGATCAGAGAATTTTGTTTCTCATGGTCTGGGCCCACAATGCCCTAAAATATTGTAAATTCTTCAGTTATTATATGCGATTCAATTCACAGAATGACACAACAGAAATATTAACCTAGTTTTTTCTAGTCTATATTATTGCCAAACTACAGATTCAGTGAAGACTGTCTGGAGTTAATGAATGTAGCAGCAAAGACAACCAAACTTCCTTCTGCAACAATGAGCCTTTGTCTCCTTTTCGAGTGGGCTGGGCCTGCTTTGCGCCATAACTCATTTGTTGACAAATATTATTTACTAGAGATGTCTATGTTGCCCCATCCTTTATTTTTCTATTTTTCTTCTGTGAGGATATTGTTCCCCCCCTGTCCCCATGGCCCTGTTACTCTGCACCGAGCCTAACAGAGCGTTCGTCCTTTTGTCAGCGTCTGTCACCTGTTCTCCCCCTTGCTCTCTCTCCCTCACTCTCTCTCCCCACCACTCCTCGTATTTCTCTTCTCGAGCTGACAATTGAAGTCCAGAGGGAGGCTCACGTGTTTGCTTCGGGGAGAGGTGTAAAAAGGGGAGCAGAGAATAAGGAGCAGGTCTGGCGAAGAGATTCTGCGCATCTCAATGCATGTCTTTTGGTACTCTTCTGATTAACTTTGTCTGTTTGATCTCTGGAGTTTTCTTTTCAGTTCCTATCCTCTGATGTGAAAAGATGGTGCACTATGAGCCAGGAAGCATTACTAGATAAAAGGCGCTGTGCCCTCTATATATGCTTTCTGAACACTCATCTCTCTTCGTGACAGGGCTCATAGTCTGCTTTCTGGCTTCCATACGCTGCGGAAATGAAATATTATAAACACAATTTGGGATAAAGAATTAAGTAGGCACTGATTTAATTGAACTAACCGGCCTATCATTCAATCTCTTGAGTGGCGAAAGCTCTTCTCAAAGTGAAGATGGCATCACGCTGTCACAGCAGTCATTATTTTTCAAACTAATCTACAGAGTAAATCAGTGAAGACTTAGACAAACAGTGACTTGAGATCAAGGCATCAAGATAACTGGTGGCAGCCAACGTGCGAGGCAACAAATGTGACAGGGAGGAGGTGAAACGATTTTGCCAGCGTGGCGTCAAGCACAGTCTAACTCACCTGACATGTATCTCATGTGATTACTAACTTTAGGCACTTTTCCAGTGTGATCTTCTGTCTAAATCCAGATGATTATAAAATGTCCATATGCAGGAAAAATATAAATAATTATCTTTTATTTTTGTTTTGCCACATATACACCAGGATATCCACTGTCTCTAATAAAGATCTGAAATGCAATCCCATCAGTTTGCCAGTCACACCCACTGCACAAAAAGAGATGTGAAAATGACTCATCAGAATACCAACTTGCATTGTCTGAGCACTTCCTGAGCATTTCTTCGCTGTATTTCTAAGTTTAGAAATGCAAAGTCTTTCTAAAAAAAGTGCATGGCTCTTGGCAATTGTAAAAGTATCCTCAATC
This sequence comes from Terapon puta, assembly GCA_028564955.1. NCBI lineage: Eukaryota > Metazoa > Chordata > Actinopteri > Centrarchiformes > Terapontidae > Terapon > Terapon puta. The sequence goes on along the minus strand of JAOXYL010000039.1, from coordinate 9,909,879 downwards.
AAGTTCTGAAAAGCATCTAGGGGGAAAAACATGACTGAAAAATATACACCTCAGTTGCCTACAGCTGTACTCTTTTTGTTCATGTAATGTGCTGTTTTTCGAAAACATCTCAAAACAAGCATTAAGCTTGTATTCTTGCATGAAGCATACTGAAAGCTTTGCTTTGCAATTATTTTGCAGCTCTGTTCTCAAACCTATCATTTGAATGTTTCATGTATCTCCTGAACAAAATTCACACCGGTGAATTCAACAGCAAATTAATATGCTAGTGTAAACACACGTCTGTACACACACACACACACACACACACACACACATACACATGCTTGAATATAGAAATATCATTTAATTTATTGAAAACTCCTACATCTCATTAGAAACGCTTTATGACCACTCTAATTAGGCACCTGTGTCAGAGAAGATACTGTATATTTTCCTAAAAATTGATTCTTCCATCACCTATATGTATTTAAGGCTTGGCCAGTGGACCTTTCCAGTTTCGCCAACCTAAAGTGCTAATTTAGTGTCCTATTAGGTTGTGAGAGCTGGCTAATTAATAGCTCCTTAAATACAAAGATTTAAGTCTTTAGTGGAACACTGAGGCACTGAGCAGCCATCATGGGAGGCCAATGTCAGCTCTGAGAGAGAAAAGTCAAGCTATTATTACTCTGAGGAATTCAAGACTGTTTTATGGCAAAACTACTGAAAACTTTTAACTATCTTTGAAAACTAAAACTGTTAAAGGCATTTAAAAGTAGAGCTGAACAAAAAGCATAGTTCCTGGTCATTTCTTCACAGATCTAGGGTATGGAACTTGCATCAATTGTTAGAGAAAATATTCTATTCAGTGAATTAAAAAATGACTTGCATGAAGTTGTCACTAACGTTTTCAGTGGGTGTTTAGCCTTGGATTTAAGCTGACTGCTCACCCTGAAAGTTATGTGTAGTAAATCAAAAAGAAAATCAAAATTCTGTTCAAACACAGGAGGAGCAGGTCAACTCTGTGCCGCGCTGCGATGTTTGAAAAGGTCCGTAAATGTGAATGAGAGGCCACAGACCTGTAGACGATGTCACAGATAAGAGGTTGATCTAGGTTACACCAGCAAGATGAATGTTGTGATGTCGGTGCCCGGCTGGCGCTTAATAAATCACCCGCAATCGCCACACAAGGCATGCTGGTTACAGTTCTGTTGGACCTGCACCTGACTTGCCGCTGTGTCACATGGGGACAACGGCGGCCTTGGAAGTTCACGGCGGCTGCAGTTTTTAGAGCGAGGAGCTGCAATCGCGGTCCACCGAGACACACCGTTGGATGCTGTTTGGAGTCATTAGGGGACCCACATCTCAAGGCATCCGTGCAGTGGCTCCACCTCTGAGCAGGTTGGTACTTAATATATGCACATATACCTTGGATAGACAGTGTAATGCCCAGAAAGCTGGATAAATGGAATCGAGTTTTTGTGGCTCAGCTTTCTCAAGCCCTAAAGAAATGACCAGAAATCTACTCTCCTCCCAAAAAACAATGCTCTATTGTTATGAGGGTCTACTCAGTGGCGGTCAGGACTACCTGTCCAAATCTGTAACAAAAGAGGATGTATGTGTGTGTGTTTGCAGGTGCGGGAACAAAAGAGCTAGTGGGACGTAGATGTACAATGCTGAGCTCACGGTGGACGTCAAGGGTCACCCCAATCCTTACCTTCTTATGAGGATTCCTTTGTTCGTTTTCAGGTTACGGCCCAGATCATCGTCAGCGAAAAAACAACTAAGCTCACAGCTGTCAACAAAAAGCAAGGCTATCTGTTGTCCTTCGGCTGAGCACCATGAACTCCCTTTACACGTTATAAAACTTGAATGAGCATCCCTAGCTAAATGCACTGCTTTTCCAGTGTAGCCTTAGAAACACAAGACCCATCTTGGTGTCCTACAGTTCCCTCCAACAATAGATGACTCATAATGCTGGTGTCCCCAAGTGACTCGTCTCTATCAGTCGGGTGATTTTTAATATTAGTTTTTGGAATTGATAAGTACATGTGTTTTATGAAAAAAGAAAACAATATTGAAACAGCACAGGCTTGTTGCGTTATTCCACCCTTTTGCTCATCTCTTGTGTAATAGTGCTCTGCATCGAGAGCGTGTGATTGAGCTCTGATCAATTTGAGTTTCATTCTTGGCTTTTTTTTTTCCCTCTGCATTTTCCATGGCGATGCAAGTGTTGTCAAGCATTCTGCTCGCTAGCACTCAGAGGCAGTATCATATTCTCAACGTCTCAATATAATCAGAGGCTGATTAATAGAGCACAGACTGATGTAACGTTTCTGAATTACTGGTGGTCCAAACAGAGATGTCACAATAGTGATTATGAGCATGATGGTACCAAAAGCAAAGTAAAGTTTTTTCTGTTAATGAGATGTCCCTGATTCACAAACATGTATAGACATAATTTTGCAGTATAGTCTGACCATTTTCTTTTGAGGGGTTGACAGAAATAGAAAAACAGAAAATAGTTTTCTGGGAGTGCATTTTGCACATAGCTTGTTGAGGGAGAATTCTCACGACATTTATCAGCAGATAATAGTTAAAGATTTCGGGAAATGTGCTTATTAATTTTCCTGCAGAGCGTTAGATGGGAATACTGATACCACTTTACTATCTCTACAGTGAAAATGAAGCTACACTCAGGCTACAGTTTGGTTAGCTTGGCTTAATATAAAGGCTGGAGCAGCACTACGAAAAGCAGAAAGTTGTAGTTTTGCACTGAAGTAAGTCTCGGCCAGGTGCAGTGACTTTGTGGAGTCTTTTCATCGCTGAGACTGCAGGAAGTCACTGAACCCAGAGGCATAAAATGAGATTTAAGATTAATAATCAGTTATGTTAATTAGAAATTGCATGGTACATAATAAGAAAACAACTCCTCTGTACTCACAAGGGGACATGTATGGAAAAGGGCACGTAAACTGGTATTCTGTATGATGGGCATATAAATACGAATGTGCATATCTTCTAACCTTTATCTGTACTTGCTTTCACAGTGTATAGGTGCTTTCAAATGACTGCAATAAAGAGACTGCACTCACTGTAGAGGATGGTGCCCTGTGTCGATCTTGTTTTCACTGTCAAATAGAGAACGGCTGCCGTGTCCTTGACAGTAGCAGGTAGATTACTACTGGCACCGGGAGGCTGGAGAAGGGAAGCAAGAGGCTGCAGCTCCAAATAAGATGTTCCGTCAAAAGAGGGGATATACACTGTTGTATCTAGAAAAAAAAGAATTAAATACAAATTGATTAAAGACATTTAAACAAAGTGAGAAAAGTGAATTCTAATATTCCTCAGATTAAAACACTTCTGCACATTCGGACATGGATATATAACACAATTACACTAGAGTCTAAATAAGAAATGGCCGATGTTGTAAAAAACAATGTCCTACAGTGCTTCTGATAGTCCACAGTACAGCAAGAATTGGCTGGTGTGTGCCTTCGCAACACTGATAGCTTGCTGGTGAGCGAAGTCAGCAGGGCCTTGTCAGGGCTATGTGCTAGTGTGTTATTTCCCACTGGATGAAAAAAGGGTATGACTTTAAGGAGAGGTGGAGGAGGTACCCGCTCAGGTCATCAACTCCACAAGCCAGCGATGATCTGTTGGCTTTTACACAAAGGACACTGTACACCTGGTGGATAGCTTGCTGTTCAGGCGCATGACAGTCGATTCAAAATAGGCCACCCCGGCCTCAGCTCAGGGGATTCTACCTTCAGAGTCCAGCTCTCAAGGAAAACTGCAGTTTATTCTCAGCTGAGAGCTCATAAAATACAGCATGTGTAAGGTTCCGAAAACGTTTTTTTTTTTTTTATTGTAAGAGAAATGGGAATATCCTCTCATGACTCTGGTCTTCACTTTTTCTGTCTTTGATGTTAGATCAAATGGATTTTTAAAGCAGACCCATCAATGACTGACAACATTTAACGAAGCAGACGGAAAAAGAAAAGCAATATGAGGAACACAGAAAAATTTGATAAAGATGTAATATATGATACAGTGTTAATGTTGGCAGCTTCCATGATTGGCTTTACAGCAGCAATGGTAACAAATTAAAGGAGGTTCAATCAGTTTACAGGAAGCAGGAAGAACTTACTGAAGTATCATAATACTGGATGTTAACAAAGCTTACAGTTCATATACTC
>JAOXYL010000039.1:9843864-9864418 GCA_028564955.1 Terapon puta | reverse complement strand
GTGTGTGTGTGTGTGTGTGTGTGTGTGTGTGTGTGGAACCAAGTCTGAGAGATTATGCGTCCTCTATGAAAGTAACTGTAGTTGTGTGAAGATGTTTGCAGGTCACTCAGGTGTAATCAGCCACGAGACATAAACCACAGCATATATTCAAAATATGCCCATTTATCTACATATTGAGGGTGGGAATAGACAGTGGATATGTGAATTTTGCTTCAAGAGCAGTACATTCTACAGATTTTTTCAATGTAACAGGATTCAAGCTGACAACAGCCGCAACCTCCTATGAAGGATAAAACCACCACCTTTCAATCACTGCGTGTGCGTGAGGTTCATTAAATTACCTACAGCACATGCTAACAAACAACACCAAAGAACGTGCTTCGTTTGCACATTCATGAACATGGTTTTGTATCCTTGAGGAAGAAGGATCTAAATTGACAAACACATAAAAATATAATGCATTGGACCATGAATGTGAAACTGCATGTTACTTGTGGATCTGACACACTTTGTCAGTTTGGATTTATTAGATGGCCTGTGAGTGGAACCGGTTTGAAAAATGTCTGAAAATGGATGTTAAACCAATGCATTCAGTCAAAGTAGAATCATGGTACGTATGGTAATTATTACTTCAATTTTGACAGGCGATAGGTATCATAAATTGGCCTTTTATGTCAAATTGTGAGTTAAAAATACTTATATATAATTTATCGTTGTCATCTAAAGAAACCACAAAAATGCTCTCAGAAAACCCTCAAATCCACATTGTATTATATAATATAATACTTACAGATATATGATAAACTGACCGGTCTTAAACAGTGTCAGTGTGTGTGCTGTGACCAAAACACTTTAAGTAGTAAGAGACTCTCTTAAAATGTCTTTTACTTTTGCAGTGGTGATGGGAACTAAAGGGTTCACCCAGGTGTCTTGTTTGGACAGTTAATAAGTGAAAGAAAGGAAAGTGTTAAACAGTGTTGTGCAAGCGATAAGTAAGTACACCTTAGTCTCAGAGGATGGTAATTTGCAAAATAACCTCTAGGCTTTTTTATCTAATTGTTCTTTTTTTAGATAAATAAATGAAATGATTTCATTAAACAAAAGTGTTGATGTTGATTTTAATTTGATTTTTAATTGGTCTTGGCACATTCTGTTTCTATAAGTATTTCCCATAAGAGGGGACAAGCTGTAAAGCACTCACACTGAGGATGCAGCCCAGTATGTAGTACGCTTGCAGCTGATTTGGAGTGTGGACTGTTGTGAGAACAACTGACCTCCCACTGAGTGGAGCTAGTTTTAGTTATTTAAAGTCATCAGGAAAATTCAAATCAACAAAAAATAAATAAAGCAGATAAAGCAGCAAGAAAACTGTTTTTTTCATAAGTAGTAAAAAAGGCTAAAAGCCATCATTTCCTGGCTTTGCTGGCTGAAATCAATACCATAGCAACTTTCTGGCAGGCCAGATTTGATCATTATGCACACGCCATTTTTAACCCATGGCAAGCTCATGACTAGATTCCAGCTACATCGACTATTCAATCCCCTACTGATGGAAGCACAAAATAAAAGCCTTACTTTTTGTATGAATCATTGTCAGTCATTGTTTTTTTTTTTTAAAAAGAGCATCTTATCCATTTATATCATCCATATGGGAGGACCTTTACGGTTGCTGTTTTCAGAGGTGTACATAAACATATGATTCATGCACCAAAAAAAACATTTGTTGTCTCTGTTGATATGATAACTTTTTTTGAAAACTTCATACATTTCAGAGGGAGGATACAAATGTCGCATGGTTAACTGTGATAAGAATATTTTTCATCTTCTGTGCTGGAACCTTTGATGTATGAAGTACAGGGTTGGGTTAACTTGTGATTTCTGGAATCTGTGCGTGCAGTAACCTACTGAACGAAAATGGTGTAGTTAAACTCTAAAAGTGGCTTAAATACCCCCCCCCTCCCCTTCAGTGTGAAGCTGTGGCGGCTGTGCTCACTCACCAGCTGGGCATCTGCAGGAGGCTGTTCCATTTGAGCGTGTCAGGCAGGTGGAGTTGTTCAGGCAGGGATTGTGGAGGGGGTCACAGGGGTCATAAGGCTGGTTGCACAAGGGGCCGCTGAAGAAGGGGGGACAGGTGCAGGAGAACTCCCCTGGTACGTCTGACTCCTGACACTGAGCTCCATTTAGACAGGGCCCGGAATCACACTCATTCACATCCTCTGCACAGTCCACACCTGTCCAGCCTGGTGAGCACAAGCACCTTGGATACACCAGAGAGGAGATACGGCACCGTCAACTGCGGCTTGAATTAAAATGAATCCGAAATAAACAAACACTTACCTGGAAGTTAGGGTTAAGGGTGTCATTCTCTCAGGGACAACCATGCTAAAAACAGGCACTGCAGCGATAATGCGCTGCAAATAGATTAACACCCAGCATGTACTTTAAAAAAAAAGAAAAAAAAAAACTCAGATGTTCCACAAGACACGTTTTTCTGTACTGGCACTGCACTCCTGGATCTTTGTGTGAGACAGTGCAGGGAATTTACAGGTTAATTGAGCTACTGGTCAGAGCAGCTTTTCATTCTGGACAGCTGAATGTAGGACACGGGAGGTTAGAGCACTGAGTGGGGATTAAATGGAAATGTATGCACGCTAGACACAGACAGAGAAACAGAGGGGGAGAGAGCGCGTGTGTGAATTTGAAGTGTCTGCTCTTAAGGCAGGTGAATATTCCACTTGGTGGCAGTGAGTACCCGAGCACCACCAACCACTCCACCTTGCATTCCTTTTCATCCTCCAACTTTTCCACCTGAAGCGGTTTTACGTCTCCCCAGCGACCGGTGGGGTGTGGGGAGGGGACAGCATTAGCTGAAGCAGATACACCAGCTTTTTTCCTCCAATGAGTCACAGATCCCCTGAAACCTTTTCATGCTGTGAGCCATTGATTGACTCATTTGTTTTACCTGCCATCTGCAATTCATTATCTCCGCTGCCAGTGGAAGGACATATTGCTATCTCTGAACGGCTCCTTTTTCTGCATTTATTAAGTGACTGATGCACCTCGTGAGGATGGCGCCCTCGAGCCAGCTCGCACACCTACTCGTAGCTGTTGAGAAGGTCTGTGCAGGTGCCGTTGTTTTTGCAGGGCTGTGATAAACATTCATCAATTTCTTGTTGGCAGAACTCCCCCTCCCAGCCGGAGTGACACACACACTCGTAACTCTGTAAAAAGAAACAGGAAACACTGTGAGAACAGTGAAATACAGTGACATTTTACATCTTGTATTTAAGTCAAGCAGTTACAAAATAGTATTCATAATAGCAACACAAATCTTAAAAATGGAACTAAAAAGTGCTGTACCTACATATGGCTGTTAATTAAGCTGTTATGGAGCAGTCAGAGAGCATTTATACCTGTCACATTTTAGTAAACAAACAGGGCAATGCTTAATATACTTGATTAAATTCATCTCAGTTTTCTCAAAAATACTGCAGAATAAAACCTCCCACTCGCCAAAAGATCTTTCCTGTGGAAATGTGCTTAAAATGTGGAAGAGTCATGCTTGTCTGAAATTTTCACATTGCTGCTATGCAGATGTATTCCTTCTGCCACCCACCCTCTGGATAATATGCAAGCCTGTTTTTTTTTCCCTCATGCCATTCAAAGGTATATGGTACAAGCTTTTATCAAGCATACAATATTACCGCTGCATATTTTCTGTGGAAAGGAATTTTCCACAGACAAGCAAACATGTAAAAATATGTTTGATTTAGATTTGTCTGAATGTCTTTCTGCAGCCAATGAATATGTTGTTTATACTGTACATTAAGAAAGAGATGTATATATAGCTCCTAGCCTTGCTAATCTTTCTTGGTTTTTCTTTCTTTCATTCCTAGCAGCATGTGAACCACTAGTCCTTTATTTCATCACTGCAATCTACATTATGATAATTAATCATGGCATTCGAGATGAATGGTGTGTTGCCTATTACTTTCCAAGGTACCGGTTTATTTTAAATTCCTCTTTGCATAGAGGGTGATGGTAGTCATATGGTCAAGGGTTTTTCTGAATTTCTCATTGCCAGCATCCCGTCTAAAGGTCCTGGGTGCTGCTGGTTCAATGCATGCTAATCTGTATTTCATACACTGTAGGGGAGCCGTTAAACTCTGTCTGATATAATTTGTACACTGTGGGCCCGATGGTGGTGGGGGGAAAATGCCGTCATCTAGTGATAAATTAGATACCTCCAGGAGCCTCCAATTCCTTACCCCTGGCAATAGAACATAATCTCATTTTTGCTGCTAAGTCACCTTCAGGGACCGCAATTCTCCAAAATAAGCTAAAGCTCTGTGGGACACCATGTTCACAGAGAGGACTAGCTGCACTGTAAACAAGACAATGTGAAGGGTTTTTCCAAAAACTGTCCCGCTTTGAATAAAGAGTAGGGGGAAAAATTACAACAGTGAAACAGAGAGCAGTGTGACTACAGAAAATGTCATGTTATCCCTGATATCACAGTCCATTCCCATGTTATGAAGAGTGCTTTTGTCTTTGTTTTTGGAGTGTTTAGGTCGTTCCAGAAAATGACTGAATGTTTTAGCCATGGTTCTGTGCAGAGACTATTTTGAAACCTTATCATAGAATTCCTTGTGGACTATTTTATAAAATAGAGAAGGAGAATAAGCCCTGGTCCTTATCCTGAAATAGCCACAGTAGGACTTACTTGTGACCAAAGTGCCTTGATAACAACACAAGAACGTATTCGTTTGCGTTAGGTAATGACCCAGTTGACTCAATTGTAAATAATTATGAATAGAAAAAATATCAACTTTATTATCTTTTTAATGTAAAAATACAAGTTTATAAATCCATAATCTGTATTTAATCAGCCTTAAGAAGGGTATCTTGTTGGTTAAAATACAGACCGTGATAGAGCACTTCCTCTCACTATATTTCTTCTTATTATTTCTAAGACTCCATAGCCTCACAGCCGAGACACGCTGTTTTTGTTAAATATATTTCATCCTTCTTACCTACGTTACATACATGATGCACTCATCTTCAAGCACATAGTCTTATTTTAAACCTGAACATTAGGGGTGGACTATATATCAGAAGTTATCTGTCTTTGTCAAATGAAAAAAACAAAACATACCCAAAGACTTTATCTATGACACATCTGTTTCACTACTGCAATCTGTTAGCAAATAAGCAGCTGTTGGAAAAAGGCCCCTGGTACTCATTGCACAGTTTGTAAGCAGCATTCAGCTCCCAAGGCCTTTTTGCAGCTGCAACAGATCAATGTTATTGGCTTAAAAACACTCTAATAACTACAGAAGCAGAGCTGTGCCTTGCAAAAAGAAAGTCTTAAAATGTTCCTTTTAAACCCAAGTGTGGGCATCTGTAGAAACAGAGATCAGTAGAGAGGGACCAGCACATTTTCAATGTACTGAGAAGAACTAATTTAGAAAATCACTTCATCTCTGATGTACAATTTACAGTCTAAATTTCACAAACTGAGTTTTCATTCATCATTTCAACAAGCGTTTGCAGAGATTCATCTGAGCCCTGCAGCTACAAGACAGACTGGGGCTGTTTTGTTTATGCTACCACTGTAGTTCAATCTAGAATCTTCTACATTAGCTTAGCTACGACTGTGTAAGCTGTGACTAATGAGCTGCACTGCATTTGTCAGTTTTACATAGACAAGAGTGACGAACATACTGTGTTGTAGATGGGCTCACAGGGCGTAAAGTCACTGGATGACTAATAAAACTCTAAAATAAAGAAGTATCAACTCAATGTTTTTTAAAGGTTATGTGACGTATATCTTAATCCTGAGGATGAGCCTTTCAAAAGAGATCTATTATCAGTTCCACAGAACATATTATGTGTTGTTTGGATAGTTCATTGAAAAAAGGGTGTATTTAATATGTACCAGTAAAGTCCTATGTTTAATTTGGTATATTTTGGTAACCTTTTGTTCACATTAAAAGTTCAGCAAGTTAATCAGGTGTATTTGTCATAACTGTCATAATCTATTAATGCTTCTATCTGTCTATCAAAAAAATGCATTTCCAGTTTATGATACCTGAAACATCCTTGCATCTCCTCATTGTTGTATGCCTGCAGTGGAACCCAAAGCCACATAGCCATCATTTATTCCTTTTTTAATACTGCATCACTACTCATGTTACTGCACCGTTGTTGATATTTTACTGCAGTAGAAACGCTTTCAAATATTAACTGCATGACAGTCGTCTTAGGTAACAGGCAGGACTTGAACGTGAGGTCTTTCAGGATTTTATGTCTTCCACTGGGTTTTTCAATGAGTTACCAACTGTTGTGATTTACAGGACATCGGGCTATTTTAAAACCTTTTATAGGCCATTCTATCAGCCCATTACCCTGCCAAACAAAGAATGTGTCCACTTACCAGATGGAGGTCCTTGCATATTGAGTTGGTGGAGCACAAACTGTTCACGCAGTCGTCGATGTCTTGCTCACATCGCGGCCCAGCATAACCGGGATTGCAAAGGCAGTAAAAGCCGTCTACAACTGAAACAAAATCAGTGGGACAGTTACAGAACCTTGCATCATAAATTCATTCGCTCTCCTCTCAGTGCATCCCATTAATGTACTACATATCTACACAGCTAAGTGCTGATTACGAGCATAAGGCACGTTCCCCCGGCGTGATTTAATTTTTTAATGGCTATGACCATTAAAATAAACACCACAAACGCCACATCAGTCAAGCCTGTTGTTACTAAATCTATGTGACACATTACCTCCCGCTCCATCAGTCTGATGGAGTTTGACACTCTAACCATCTTTAAATGAACCGGTCTGTGATGGCCACTCACTCCTCTCCTAGTACTTTTCCTCGACCCCCATCTATACTTATCCCACTCTTTCTCAACAAAAGCCTGAAAGCCTTGACATTTGTTTTCACACTCTCAACACATTTGCGACACACTGAATGAGGTGGAAAGGAGCACGACAGAGGGAGAGAGCCCATTTCAGGGCCATCCTTTATTCAGATGTTACAAATGTGCCAATTTCTTCCATCAGAAGTTAGAATCTCCCACGCCTAATAATCTATTCCTTCTCCTCTTTAATTATTAATGACGTTAAAGCAGGATGCATCATTCTGTTTCTTCAACACAACAGTGGTGTACAGGCAGCCAGTGACAGAGGTAATTGCAGTTCTTACAGGAGTGAATTTATTACTTCCCCAGTCAGGGTCCCAGGATTCTTCATTATCCCAAAGATTTACCACGTAATCTATGCTGTCACTCTGTCTTGGTGCGTGTAGCTGCTATTACTCTCATTAAATGCTTTAGGTCCTGGGTGGCAGCAGCATTACTCATCTCAGCCACTGTGGCTACACTGTGCTCTCCCTGGTGGCTGGCTGGCTGCTGCTGAGCGTCGGCCAATAGGTCCTACAGGCCTGCCTCACTAACCTAAGGTGAACCGGCTGCGCTCAAGATTAGTCGGGACAGCTGGCCGAGGTCTATTGTAGCACAGTGAAGGATAGGATACTCTCAGATAGAGATCCGCTGCCATCACTGTTTTGGTTCGGCGTAAGCCAGCAGGAACAACATTGGCAGAATTTGCTGCGATGGCATGAAGGCTGCAGGGTAAAACTTCATCGCAGACATTTAAATTCTAATTTAATGCTGCACAACTGGTGCATAGTGATTGCAGGTATTTTTAAAACAAAATATTTTATCGGTTAAGCTTTTCATTTCTGCCCCTCAAAGAAAATGTGAAATACATTCACTGAAATACATTAAAACCATTTACCAGCTGGTGATAAATAATCCTTAACTTAGACTGTTTGATTTGATCGATGAGATTTTAATCATTTGCGCTAGAGATGGAGAACAGAGGGCTAAAATCTTAACAGTATTCTCCTTGAGCTTTGATTATATTAATTATGTCACTTATCATCCATTATTCAAATTACAACACAACATTGATGCTTAATTGATTCCTTTTTACAGTTATGTTAAGGAACTAATCAAGCCTTCTGCAGCAGGTAATGCCCTAGATCCTCACATCAGATGGAATAACTCCAGTCTCATAACACCCTTATTAGCTGCAATGGTGACCCAAATGAAAACTGCCTGTCAGGCTGTAAGTGAGCCAAACCAAATTTGACATATACACCGTGTGCGTGTGTGAACGTGTGTGTGCTGCTTCCATCTTGATTCCCTGTTATTAAGCACGTTGGCAAGAAAGGCTGTTTCTTACCATCATAGCAGAAGCCATGAAAACAGGGGCTGGAGCTGCACTCATCCACATTGATTTCACAGCGGGGGCCAGTGAAGCCGCGACGACAGTGACAGCGGAAACCCAAAGGGAAATGGTCCTGATCCAACTCCTCCACACACACTGCACCGTTCTCACATGGATTACTGGCTTCGCAAGGTAAGAACTCACAATTATGACCTGGGGAGAGGCAAAGAAGCACACATCGGAGGACCATCCAGCAGACAATCTCTGCGAAAATACAATGGAACTGTAAACCTGAGGATATTAAAGATTAAACTCATATTGTATGTGTCTTTGAACCGTTCCTTGTGGTAGATTACATGCTGTGCCAAGCTCGCTCACTGAACAGAAGCACAAACAGACCAACAGACAGACACACAGTGTTTGCTCTAGGAGAAGCTGATTTAAGAGTCTTAGAGTAGACACCTAACCTTTTAAATTAAAATCATTTTTTCCAAATAATTTCTTGGAAATATTGCATCTTACCTCTTTATATAGAGATCTATAGTCAATCAAACATTGTCAAAGGTGTTTTAAAACAGTAAACATCAATAAAGAACAGTAACAGATCCTATTTTGGCCATATCATTGGGCAAACATTAGAAATGACATTGCTGATGTTATTAAAGTATTTAAAATATTACAGGTTTTGTGCTTTTGAAAAAACAATTACCAAATGAATAGTTTCCATCGTCAGATCAGAGTGTCAGTCCTGTTCCATGCTGATTTAAAACAAATGATAAAAGCACACCTGTAGCTGTGCAGTGCTCAGTTTAATTACAAATGGGCTAACTTGAGAGTTACCATTTGCACTGGTTTTCGTGTCACTTAGCAGTCACTTTACTTTAGCGCACCACAAGAGCCGTACAAATGAAAGTGCTGGATACTTTGCATTATCGCACTGTATTCAGAAGGCAAACCAAAGAAAATTAATTCTTATCAACACTGATGAGAAAAGAGAAAAAAATCCAGCATGCATACATAAAAATGATCCAAGCAAAGCAAGTGCAGAACATCAATCAGCCCGAACGATGCATGTGAGAGGCCAATGTTGCAAAAGATGCAAAACTAGAGACAACACCGTAGTTATGTATCCTACCTCTTATTATTTCTGCAAAACACCACATGGGAAAGAATGTTGGAAAAAAAAAATATTACGGCACTTTTTAAGAAATTACTGCGAGATTATTGGTTAACAGTTCCTTATTTGCGAAGGAACTGCTGAATCCGAATGAACTCTGCATGCTTTTTTGTAGTAGACATAGCTGGTTAGTAGCAACATAAGCCATATTAAAATTCAGTGTCAGCTTATTTCACAGAAATTTAAGTGGAAATGCAGAAACGTGCTACTTTGACATTGAGAACACTTCTTAAATTATATAACAGCTTGTCAGTCATGCAGTAAAAAATAGTGCAGTCTTATTGATAGTTTTGTCATAGAACTAATTCATGACCAAGCCATAGCTACTCTCCTTGAACAAAAGAAGAACTGACCAGACAAACACACAGTGCTTTCAAAATGCTTACTCACTGGTCCCTGTATACAAAAGGGAGTGATATTAAACCCCCATGAGGCAATATTTTGATATAAACACTGAATCTAATGAGTCTCTGTAGGCAGACCTGCCAATCTCATCGAGAATCAACAGCCCAGTCTCAGTGGCTCTCACAGACTCCGGAACTCGGGGACTCGAGTTTTTATATTATCTCACCTACTTTTCGTTTGGAGGTACTAAAGAACAATGTATGCAACGTGTTTACTTGGAGAAAGAGCAGATGCAAGTATGTGTATTAAATCAAAGAAGATAAAGAATTTCCATCTGCTTTACACTTTGGCTCTGAGATGTGGGATCTTTAACGAGGGAGATGAATGAGGTGCTGATTGTGTGAAATAGCAAAGCTTGGGATAAGATGTGACACTGACGCAGCAGTGGAAATCTTCAGCTTCAAAGTGATTTGAGAGAAACCTGAGAGATTATTTTGAGGTTGGGTAAGTTACTTTGCTACTGGGTTGCACAAATGGTTATTACCATGTATGTTAATTACATACTTGTGCACTGTTGCTTTACAGAAGCAAAGCAGATCCTTTCTTAGCATATACTTTTATTCAGAATAATTTACCGCTCCCTTTACCTTGGCCATCAGGATGTGCCTTCGATGCCTTACAGTAGGAACGATTTTACATGTGCCTCATTTCTGCTGTACTTTTAAATAGCCCTTTGAATTACAGCTGAAGACTTCCATTTTCATTTTCATCAGAGTTCTGAATCTTTCTCCATATGCTCTCAGTGTGTCTTTGAAGTGCCTTTTTGTAAATTCCATGTGCCTTTTTTCAGGAGTCATTTCCTCCTGGCCGCTCTGCTGTAAAGCCTAGATTTGTGAAGTGCTGCCCTGACTGTCGTCCTTGCAGGAAGATCTTGCAGCCAACGAGCTCATTAGATCTGTCAGAGTGGTCCTTGGGTTTTGACCAAGGTCCTTCTTGACTCTGTGCTCGGTTTGTTAGGATGAGTGTATCTAGGAAGAGTCCAGCTATATGAATTAATTTTTTCACATTTATTAATGATGAAGCGTTTTGCGGTCCGGTGAAATCCCACTGCTGGAATTCTATCTACAAACAGTTTCTCAGGATTCATGGTCGACTCTGTACTCACAGTCAAACGGTGGATCTCTAACGAAGACAAACTGCTTGGGGTTTTATTGCAAATCACATTTATAAAATTGCAGTCATTACCAACACAGGACGTAAACAAGCTGTGCCAACAGCTCAACCTCATTAAAAATCTGGTCATTTGAGGTTTTTTATGCTTAATCATCTTCTTATGCAGGTCCAGGTGGTGTAATACCAGCTAAATCCTAAATCTCCTCTTCAACACTGTGGATCAACACTGACAACTCATTCAATCTTAATAGCGCAATTTCCCAATAAAAATATATAACGTATAAGTATTTATTCAATATGTTTTGACGATTTCTCAGAATAAATAAGATGAATAATAATGCACATTTGCATTACTATTGAATATAAACAGTAAATCAAATACAGAAATGTGTAAACAGAGAAAATACACAAAAAGTGACTCGAAACTCTCACTGTTGGTAAAAACATCAATTAACTGAAATCCCCAATCAGCATTTTTTTGTATTGATGTGCACTGATAACGCCGTGCAGCGACGGCACCGCTATCTAAATGATGGGAGTTGTCACTTGCGTGGCAGAAGCACCCACCATAGCGTACATCTCACTAATTGTTCAAGTTTGCTTTATTTAATCACAGGTAGCAAATGAAGATGTACTCATTTTGTTGAGACATGTGAAGTGAGTTCAGACAGGTGAAAATAATAGTATGTGAAGTTAATTAACTTTGCTTTTTGTCCCCATTCCCTCAGTGCTCATTACCTTTAAATGGAGCCACACATTGGCAGAAGTAATTACCGGGCTGGTCAATGCAAGTCGCTCCATTCTTGCAGGGAGATGAAGCACACTCATCAATGTCAACTTCACACTTTGCACCTTTGACAGAGAAGAACACAGATTGATAAATATGTTATATCGAAGGGCCACTGACATAAGTGTCAGGAAGTCAATGTTTAAATCACAAAACACATCACCGCAGGAGCTGGAAGTTAAATCAGAAAGGGGGAGGGGGGGATCTGTATCATAGAGGGCAGCTTGTACAATTATCTATACCACAGGTCTGTTAACATCACTTAAGAACAACCACAACCTTTCATCTGGGTGTTAACAGGATTTACATGTATTGGGTAAACAACATGAACCTGGAGTAATTGCTTTTTTTTTTGCAAATTAATTTTTTGGGGCGATTGTGATCTTAATACCATACACCAAGATGATGGGAGAGTTGAAGATAGCGCGCTGTAGTGCTGAATACAGCTATACCACCGGAGAGGGTTCCCCGTGGTGCTGCGGCAACGTATGAAACAGCAAAGAACATCCTCACAGCAAGAACTCCATTTCAGATATAATTCCCAAACATTCAAAAAAGTTTTCTCATTAAAAAACAAGGAGAGAAACCAGTTTCTATGTGATCATGAGTTTCAGCATTGCAACCAGTTTGACTCTTTGTAATGCTCAGTGAATCCTGCTCTGTGGGAATTATTAGCAATTATTAGGAAACCATTACTGTGTTTGATTTGCGTGGTTGAGTGGAAATGCATTATCTTTGTTTTAATCTAGATTTGTTGGAAGCACAGCACCATGTGTGGGGAGATGATACTGCTAGACTTTCAAAATGTGTGCACTACTCCGCTGTCTCTACAGCATTACAAGGAGCTGCTGATGGCTGCTGACTTCACTTTGAGAACTTAACAGCAGTGCATTATTTATGAATTAGATGCGATTGCTTCGGAGTCTCTCCTTTTAATCGGTGACACTCAAAATACGGAAGAAAATCAAACGCTCTAAATGTAGGTCGGCATGTCTGCACTTTTGTCATGCAAAACAAATCACACATGGCCAACTACATTCAGTAGGTAGTGGTGAGGCTGCAGCATGGTGTCTACTTACAGGGTTTAGGCTATTACTGTTACTGTTCATTTGTAAATGCTAGTGAGCTGACATGCTTAACCAAAAGAGTGACCACACATTTAGCTCAAAGGACTGCACACCAGTCCTTTGAGCTAGCATGGGGGTTGACCTTGTTAAAAACAAGTTTACATGTTTAAATGGATTGATCCAGGTGTGAACAAAACTTGTATTATACAAATTAGTCCAAAACAAGGCAATGTACGACCTCTATCAGCTTTACATTATACACTGCATGCTGCGTGCCTGCATTACAAAGAGGTATTAAATATGTCCATATGATTAAATACGTGTGGGATGGGTTCATATAAAGTGTAAGCCTCATACTGTATGTACTGCATGTATTTGTATTTTCATGTGAAAATATTCATTCAAACATTCTTAACCTGAATGCATAAAGGCCATTCACTAACCCGTGAAGCCAGGCGTGCAGACACATCCATAGCCATGAATGAGGTCGACACAGGTGGCATTGTGCAGGCAGGGTGAGGATATGCACTCATCTATGTTGACCTCACAGTAAGCCCCTGTAAAAACATGAAAAACATGACATGGTGGTAACAAATGTCTTTGCTTTGCAACGTTTTATTTACATTTTATTTATATGTGTGTATACACACACACACACACACATACACATATGATTTCAAATATCATATATGTGTGTGTGAGTAGAATTTGAAATCTGGTGATTGGTGACATCTTGAATCCCTTAGTTGCAGCATTTTAAGACAGTGTCACAAAAATTAAGTCAGTCATACATTTCATTTCGCAAGACATGGAATAAACACATTTTTAGTGTTATGCTGGCTAAATTAATTTGACACTGAGATTTACTTTTGAATATTCAACAAACAGGAGCTTTAAATCCACATTTCAAAGTTTTAAAAGATAAACAACTGTGCTGAAACTCTTGAAAAAAAAGATTATTGTAAATGGCACAAAGCATAATTCATGTAATACAGAAAATAGATTATTCTCTTCGTATTTCACTCCAGATTCGTTTTCTCTGAAAATGTTAAGCAGATCTGCTGTATACAAACAAAGCCACAAGATGATCTCTTTGCATCACCATTTCACACATTTATAGTCCCTGTAAGCTTCGGGGGAGGCAGTTATGTTGTGTGAAATGCCAAAGTGAGAAGAGGTCTCTGAATTACACAAACATTCAATGTGATTACAGTGTGCTGTTCCTGCTCTTGTAACACAAGATTACAGTGTGCTGTAAACTACAAAGGATCAAGTTGACTCAGAACCTAATCACAATGTGGCCTGGATGTGGTCTGAAGGTCAGCTTGAGTCAAGTGTTGGCACGCTGAGGTTCTTTCAGAGGAGTTGTCGATACTGATGTCGAATATAGACAAAAACCTTTCAATATCCCTGAACGACTCTGGGGCCATGCAAAGATTTTCAGGAATCCACTTGTTACAGACAGGAGTCAGCATATTCTCAAAGAATTTCATTCTCACTATCCACCACCTGTACTAAAAAATACCAACATAAAAGTGATATGACGATCTCTCTTGTTGTATTATTGGATTCTTTTCCAAATCATTGGCAACAAGAATCGATAAAGACTGCCAGTGAGCACTGGCCAGATAACCATGAGATTTGGTATGGACATTCCTGATTCCAAGAGAATGATTACTGCCCCATGACCCTCATGTAGTGCCAAGGGTTAGGGTTAGGGTTGTTCTTTTTTTTACGTCCTCAGCCCACAAAAAGTCTTCTTCTCTACCAGCTCCATGGTAGAATACTTCTGCTTTTAACTACAGAATTTACAGTAGATGCACATAATGTGGATTTAATGTAAGCTTCCTGCACGATTAAGCTCATCACCTGCCACACACGATGAGCAGAGGCAGCAATTTCCCCCCTCACATATAAAATATTGCCCTCATGGGACTTTTGTGTCTCCTCCGTAACTGCACTTCAATAAAAGATTTCTATTATTGATAGGTATCGGCATTGGGTGGAACGGAATAAAAAAAATGTTTGCTTCTTGTTGTTGTTTGCATTGAAAAAGTGCTGGCGCAAAAGTGCAGTTTGAAAGTCTGAGTGAAGTTTATATTCTCCTTCAAACATGACATTGCATACCAGTGGTGCAAACAAGTGCCCCCTGTAGTTTTAAGGAGAGGTAGAACAACAGCATCTTCAGCCACATGCTGCACGGAGGCATACAAGTCAGGCTATTAACTCAAGGAAACACAGTTAGACATAATTGAAAGTGTAAATAATACATTACATCTTGCCGGCGTTACATTCGAATTCTAAAGGTTTCAACACAATGCCCTACGAGCTAGCACAGTCAAGGCAGGAGGCATGGAAAATACCTGCAATTCCAGGGGGACAATGGCAGCTGAATGAGTTGAGCTCATCAATACAGGAGCCTCCATTTCGACAAGGCTGGCTGAGACATTCATTCACTTCAATTTCGCAGTTACTTCCTACAAAAGTGTGAGAGACGCACAACATGTTGACACATTGCTCCCGCGAATAAAACGACGCCACAGAACATATATATAAATAACTCCAAGATAGCTTTAACTTACCAATAAAACCGGGCGCACAGAAGCAGTTGTAACCATTGAGCGCGTCCTTACAAATGCTCAGGACTCCGCACGGCTTTTCTTCACAATCGTCAATGTTTATCTCACAAAACTGACCTGTTGAACCTGCAGAGAGAGGATAAGATGTTCTGCAAGATATTCCCTTAAAAGTTGAGCTTGTCGGAGATTTTATAGCACTGCCTAGCAAAGATCTAAGTAATGATTGTATGGTTAGTCATCATATCATTAAAGAGCAAACCAACTATTTTGATTAGTTGATTTTTATCCTGTCTTTCCTTCCCTTTGGAAATTACAAAATGTAGTCCTGTATTATTAATCAGTGCATAATTAATGCTGCTTTAAAAGTTGAGAAACACATAGGAGCCATGTAAGTACTGAGGCTAAACACTCTCAAACAATTACTTATTCAGATGTGATACCAACAGAATCCTAAAATACACAATATTTAAAGTGATGGCAACTTTTCTTAAGGATCCCCTGTGGAAGTTCTGACCAATAGCATGAGCACTGTTTTTGTGAATCGGTTGTTTTTTTCCCCTCCACAAGCGTGCAGGCGATACAGTACATGTTTCTGCAGACTATTTGGGTGCTGTGATGTCTGCGGTAGCCCAACAATTCACCCACAAAGGCACAGAAGAGGACAGATGGTTAGTGAATATGGTAGGTTTGAAAATATCGCAAAAAATTTGTCCTGTAGACATTTTACAAAAGAACATATGTCGAACTTGCTTGTTTCCACATGGGGTGTAGTGCAATTTTGGTGAGAAATACTTGATGTAAATATAATTTAAATGTACCACAAAGCTGCCACTGAAATTTTCTTTGACTGAAATGAGTGATGATTGGAGGAGGTTTTAGTCTGTCTTAGCATAATTGTATATGTTTGTAATGTTCAATATGTGCGGTTATCTTCTTTTGGAGACTTTTCATAATTGGTCTTTTCCTAAGTACTTAAAAGGCAAAAACATTTGCCCATGATGGTCAGAAAACATAATGCCTTACACACTGCTCAGTTCGTCTGACCTAAGAATGAACTTGGTTGGTTACTATTTAATGTGGTAATCATGGGTACGTCTCACCTACTGAGCAATCATCTGTGAATTACTACAGTGAAACGTCATAAACAGAGTGAGGTTAATTTTCCTTTTCCAGGTGATAAAAATGATTACCATGCAAATATTAGGTATTTTAGGTACCTGCCACATGTGAGCACAGTTTTATCTGACCAAGATATATTCCTTTGTTTGTAAAACAGTCCTTTGACAACATACCAAGAGGAGAACTTTGGATCCCAAGTGGGCAACCAAAACAGGCATCATGACTGCTTTGAAGTCTGTTCACAACCTGATGAACCGAGCCCTGACTTACACATTTCATAGGGCTGTAACGTGTTGTTGCTTAAGGCCAAAGAGATTAGTCTCCCACAGAGAGGGAAGCCGAAAAAGTGAAAAGCATCAAACCAGGAGAGTGTGTCTGCTACGTACATGATCCATTTGAGAAATTGCCTCCATTTGAAACAAGCCCCTGCTGGATGTTGAACCTACCTGGTAAACAATCACACTTGAACCCCCTTGATAGATCCACACACGCTGAACCATGTTGACACAGGCCATCAACACAGTGGTTTATGGGCGTTTTGCAGCGCGGGCCGGTGTACCCATGTTGACACACACATCTGTAAGCGTTTGCTAGCTCTTCACAGAGGAGAGTCCCCTCCGGGTCGCAAGGATTTGACACACATTGGTTCACAGATGAGGAGCAGTCACTGCCATGATATCCTGTAAGAGGTGGGATCAAAGGAGTGATTGATGTGCTGTGCTGTGTACAGTATCCTCCTGCCTTCCCACGGCTGGCAGACATCATGGATTGGGATTTCATGTAATGTTGTCGTTGCCAGTGTTTTTCTTCCCAGCTGATTTCCATATTCTATCCAGCCAGAGCCTACAGCACTAAAACCAAGGAGGGATTTCAGCAACGATACACAAACTGCATGAATAAAGTAAAAAAACAGTGGTATGTGGCTTTTTTCCCCCCTCAATTGTGACTAATTTGCGAATTTGTACATTTGCCTTTTTTCATGGTATTCACTTAGTGGTAAAAAGCTGTTTTGGTGATACCGCAGTAATCAACAACACTAATATGTTTTCACATGCATTAAAGGCTGAATTTAAAAGAGAGGGACTGATGTAGAAAAAGGCAAGCGCAGCGCACGACACACAGTGGTTATGATTACAGAGCTTTCTATTATTTTTTTCACTGAGCAGACTACTGCATGTCCACAGCTCTGGATGGAATTATTGCAACAACTCGAGAGCAAACATCAAGCTTGATCCATGTATCAAAAGATAGAGTGGGCTTATAACAGATATACTATATGAATGTTTAATATATATTGTTTAATACCTGGAGGGCAGATACACAACATTTCCCCAGCTGAGCCCTGGGAACAGGTTCCTCCATTTTTGCAGAACTCGACATCTGATGCACACGCGAAGACAGATGTGGAGCAATTCTTATCTGACAGGTGAATAAAGATTGTTAATTGAGTGCTGTAAAGATTAACACAAACTAAGATTGCACCGTCAACATAATGACGCATCTCGCTGCAGAGATTGACAACCATTAGAGTGATGAACTGGCATGGTGTGAGGTACACGCACGTACGGTGATAGAGGCAGGGGTGATGCTACAGTGAAACTGCCATATCTTTGTACCTATACTGTCTATTACGGTTTCTTCCTGCAGCCAAAGGCACACGTAATTGATTTAGTGTAGCTTTCTGCCTGCTTATAATGTCACAGTACAAAAATAGGAATAAAACTCCCTCGTTACTACAGCTCAGCAAACATATGGGGGTGATAGATACAATGAATCTCTCATTCATCCCACACCAGATATAAGCCTGTAAGAAAAATGCACATATATTAGTAATGTAACACTTAGCATTTTGTCAGCCTGGACGAGTATTACTGTTTATTAAGTCCCTGTGTTGACTTTAGTAAGAGGCATACAGCAGCGTTTTTAGATTTTTTAACTAATATACTAGCTTTGAATAAATATTACAGTTTTTACAGGAGGAGAGACAAAGACATCCTTGTGCTCAATCAGCTATGGTCATTCTGAACTCTCTAATTTCATTTTAAATTAACACTTTGATAGTTACTCCTGCTGATGAGTCATTAATCTGCACTATTTCCATTAAAGCCTTAACTATGAAAATGATGACACAAATAACTCACCAGCAAAGCCCGAAGGACAGATGCACTCATAGTCTGCAATCAGGTCAATACATGTGGAATTATTGGCACAGTATCCATGGACACATTCATCATAGTTGATTTCACAGTTCACCCCTCCAAACCCTGGGATAAAGAGGGAGAGAAAAATCTCATCAGATGATGGCTTGCGAATGTCAGTAAACACCAGACTTGAAAAGATACTAATTAGTGTCAAATTGCACCCAAAGCAATCTATTGCTGTCGTGAAATTTCACATGAATTTCCATTGCAAACTAACTACAAGTAAACAAGTACATAATATGGAGAGGACTGCACCACAGTCTGTATTTGAGGAAACAAACTGTGTTTTGTCATTTTGTCTGTGACTATTTGATTAACATTTTTGCGGCGCAAGTTATATCAGCACATTTGATATTTTTAAAATAAAAGGTTAAAGTCATGAGGTAAAAGTGGGTGCTGCCAATTTCTGACATTTTAGTCCCCCCATAAATATATTCCACCGCATGGTCACGCTACAAAATGACTATCATTAGCACTGTCACACACTGCAGCTACAGGAGGCCCATGACTAATGCTTGGCTATCAGCACCATCGGTGCAGGTCAAATTCTCATCATTTCTCAAACTGACCATGGAACCAATTTCCACCTCTCTCCATGTCATAAAATTTGACAATTATCCTGACTTCATTAAAAATGCATAACAGGCTTCGCCCGCAATCAAGGTTTAATCAGAGGTATGTCTCACAGGTAAGATGTCAACTGAAGCAAGAAATTATTGGAAAAATAGCTGAGATTTACTCTTTCTTACTCTAATGGTGCGAGTGACAATTTCTGATGGAGTGATTTTATGTGGTCGGAGGAATTTAAAGCAAATATTTGTTAACCTTGTGTGATATTGAGCACCGAGCAAGGAAACACAGGAATGTGTAATTGAAAATCATCGTGACTTCAGGTGGCAATCAACATCACACGCCAAAAACAACCTTTTGTTGAGGCTATACAGGTATTCAAACACAACCCAGTTCTGATTAGTTCCGGTGCTTTTGGCCAAAAATGTGCTAATCAGAAAAATCTGGTTAGGGAAACATTTTGTTGACTCTCGACCCTTTCTGGCCCACTGCTGATCAGATATTAAGATAAACATTTTGTTGTCATCATATGGAGGAGGTTCTGGGTGGAAGGGAAGATAAGGACCAAGAATCTCTTCCAGTGTGCCAAAATTATTGAATCCTTATATATCCCCCAACAGAATGAAGATATCTCTATTTATGTTGAGGGCATATTGTGCCAAACTAATTCTACAGATAGTCTGTATTGTATGCAATGTGGAAGAAGTAGTCTATTCAGTTGGTAGCAATCATTTCATTCTGCTGACTGATTGTTAGGATGTACTGAAGGGTTTGTTTTTAGCAAAGGAAGGGAGTCTGAGAAACGGTCTCACAACCATTTTCTACATTAATGAATTCTGAAATGAAGATTATAACACTGAGGAAGTTGGTTCAAGGAAAATCTCATTTCTATGGTAATTGTTGAAATATTCAGAAATATAGTCCATTCTTCTTAAGATCTAAGAGGCAAGAATGAACAAACTAACAATTACGCCATGGGGTCCACTGGTGCTTTTTACTTCTCCGAATCATTTGAGAGGTGGATTATGGAAAGTAAGAGTCTTGGCTGCCTTAATTTTTACTTCCTGGATGCTTTTAGAAGCACAAAAGTAAAAAAAATGTATGTATATATACATATACATAAACACACACACACACATCTATCTATCTATCTATCTATCTATCTATCTATCTATCTATCTATCTATCTATCTAACTATATACATATATATATATATATATATATATATATATATATAGTTATATATATAGTTATAGATAGATAGATAGATAGATAGATAGATAGATAGATA
>JAOXYL010000039.1:9824681-9843764 GCA_028564955.1 Terapon puta | reverse complement strand
ATAGATAGATAGATAGATAGATAGATAGATAGATAGATATGTACACACACACACACACATATACACACATTTACTTTAACTTTTGTGCTTGTTGACCATCAGCAGTGGATGGGAGTTGGCCTTATTGCTGATTGGCGTTGTAGCTACGGTGGAAATTACACAGCGTCTTTTCATCTCCATTTGCCCATTTAACCACAGGAACAGGAAAAAGACCACAGAAGAAAAAGAATGAGCAACTTGTGTCAAACTGTTTCTGAATGGCTTTTTCATTTAAGCCAGGGTCATAACTCCAGGGCTGAAACTGGTTGGTTGCACACTGCAGAACCGACAAAGGTCTGAATTAGCCGCATAATCGTATCATCTCGACTACTGGGGGACTTAATTGCATTGCAACTTACCCTCTGAGCAGAAGCACTCGTACAGGTCAATGCCGTCAACACAAACACCACCGTTCTGGCATGGCTTTGACTCGCACTCATTGAGATTTACTTCACAAAATGACCCTCCAAACCCTGCAGCGTATATTTAAAAAAGGAAAAAAAAAAGTCACAGTTATTGGAATCCTTTTGCTTGGTTTCATTCCTGAGCCAATTAGGATCAGCATGACTTTGTTTTCACAAACAAAAGCTGGTTTTCAAAGCTTGTATTGATTCAAAGAGCTTGCTGGGCACATGCAGACTCAGCTCACTGGATCATTTAATCATGTTTAATAAGAGCCAGTCATTGCCCTTCTGATTTATTACATTAAACAAGCCAAATCCAGTGATTCTTAAGATCAAAGTCAATCTATACACAAAGGGAACCGCATGAAACAAATACCATGCATCGGTGCACACACGCAAACACGCTCACACCGCAGACACCCACACACGCACACAGACACACACACACACCTACACA
Source organism: Terapon puta (assembly GCA_028564955.1). Taxonomy (NCBI): domain Eukaryota; kingdom Metazoa; phylum Chordata; class Actinopteri; order Centrarchiformes; family Terapontidae; genus Terapon; species Terapon puta. The sequence continues at coordinate 9,842,864 of JAOXYL010000039.1, read as the reverse complement.
AGCCATTAAAGAGAAGCAACATGTCAGTGTGTTTAAAGCACATTACCGCTGGTGCTGCACAGGCTGTTTGTGGGTTAACCTCACACTTATCCACCCAAGAGCGTTTGTATCACTGCGTACAACGTGAACGCTTCCCACAGGCAGCCAAGGACTAAACTTAAGAATGCAGTAGGGACAAATAAATATAAAAAGAACAGGCAGAAAAGGAAGTTTTTCTCCAATATAATACTGTAGCGCTAAAGAGCGCAAGCAGCCAAACAAAAACAAGCGCGGCAGTGCGAAAACCTGCTGTATGACAAAAACGGTCTCATGCCAAGTGGGGCTTTTGATGAGACAACAGCTTCTGGAGCTCAAACAGTTTGATGGCAAAAATAAGTCTGCAAAGTTGTTCCTTTGAAATGAATGTAAAAACAAGAATCTGCTGCTGTCTAAGACAAGCTGTAAAAACACAATTATTTCCCTGCAAACTCTGTTCTTCAATTATAATCAGGTACAAATCTCAGAAGGATATCCTAAGCGACCTTCATAAGAAACAGTACTGTTTCCATTTTTTTTCAACAACACTTTCACAAAACATGCAAAATCCACCTTTTTTATGTATCCAGCATTTTCACTTGAAGGATTAGTGTGACTATTAAATACTAGGTCAAAAAGGTCACAGCGTGGGGTTTACACTATGATGAGGGAGGGTATGAGTAACATGTTTTGCAACACATTAGGCTGGCAAGCATTAGATAATATGGGTGCCAAGACCGTCGACCTGAAACATCTACTGTAGACAGACAGCATCTCGCAGTTTGCCCTTGAGAAGTGATCTGAGGAGAGCGGCTCACTGCAGGTTGCTTTCATTTACATAAGAAATCACTCACACTCCTTCACTTTGACATCTGCCGAGCATAAGTGCAACAGGAGTAATGAAGTTACGGTTATTGATTGGGTTACATGAACTTCGGTGTAATAGCCATTCATTTGATAAGAGATAGCAGAGCTGGTGTGGAGTAGTGTCAGCTGAATTATGATTGGTTTGGCAGGAAAAAATGTTTTATTTCAAGCCGCACGATTTCCCGTGCATGCACACACAGTGCTATCCTGGCACATATATCCTTGACTTGCAAGTCTCTGAAGCCTGGCTACCCCTGGCAAGCCTCAGAGTACCTAACAGGTCAAGCCTCTTCCACTTACTCCTGTCTTATCCCTGTCACTGCTGGAAGCTACTGCCGTGATAGCACTGTCATTCTCATGAAGGGGAAGCTGAAGGGGGGGAACTTGACTCACACACACAAACAAAATGATGGGTTTTTTTTGCAGGAACTGTCAAATGAATCTGCGTGATCAGAATGAGCATAAGATTATCAGATGTTATGAAGGTGTTAAAATATTTTTGGGCAATATTTTCTGGCAGACATGGTCTAGTTGGTCTCGCACATTAAGTGGCACATGAGAGGGTCTCTGTCTTGATCTGATAAAAACAACAAAAAAAACAGTGCATTTACTTTTCAATCTACAGACAGCTACAAACAGCACCTGAAGCTGCACAAGGACTTTGTCCTTTCAGTATAGCGACCTTGATTTCTGTGCAAGTCAGTCAGCATGAGAGAATGTTCGCAGTCTCGCCATGCGCTCATTTTCCACCTGATAATACACCTGCATGACAAATATAACACCCGTTAAAGGTCTTGCTCACCTCTTTTGCATGTGCAAGAGACATTCTGTCCATCCCTGGTCTCAGTGCAAATTAATGTGTGTTCACTGCACAGTCCGAATGAGCAAAGGTCAATGTCCACAGAGCAATCTTTCCCCTTGAACCCTGTGAGACAAGTGAAATTAACAATGGAAGGGAGAAATTCAGTCAAGCCTTGGGAAATCAGCAATAAGGGCAGAATTCATAAAGCACTAACTAACATTAAGGAAGACACACTTATGTGGCTGCATGTTTTATGAGACAAAGACACCTATTCTTCAGCGGATTAATGGGGGTATTGATTTGTCTTCTTGCAATCTACCTGCTATGCAGTATGCTAATTGAGAGAATCATTGACAGAGACCCACCCTACCATACTGATCTATATCACATTTATCTGCCCCACCAAATGCACGTCTGCATGTCACTGATAGATGCTCGTGTCAATATCTATTGTTGTAAATAAAGCACAGACAGATGGTGTGAGTGATACTCATTACATGTGTTCATACACATAAAGATGACTTGAAGGGAGAATCCTGAAATAGATTACAGTGTTTTGTTTTGGTCTTTTTTCTCTCTGGCATCACAGTCTGCCTTTTAGACATGTCAATGAACATGAAAATCTTTTGCATTTAATTGTTATACTGACAAAGACCCAGAAGTTGACCTCATGACCCACAGAACATTTGACTTTTTAAAAGAAAAATGTCCTTAATTTCTCTCCCTAGCCGAAAACCTCTTTAAACCAGGAGCCTCTAAAAAGGAAGAATGAAACCCGTATCTCCATCACATTAATCTGTGTGAAGTCGGCGTCTGCAAAGTAGGTCTCACTCACTGGCAAAGGAGTGAAATACTTCAAACATCATTTCCTAATGCAAATCCCTTTTCTCAAGACTTGCATATACACGCAGGACAGCAGTCACATTAGATTTTCTAGCTCCTGTTGTTAGCAGTCTCCGCTCTCTTAACGTTGTAACCTGTATGCACGCCATCGTACTTTACATCAACACATCTATCTTGATGTTTGATGACCTTCCAACTACCCTTTTCTCATCATATTATGTATTGCCTTGACTAGTTAATGGACAGCTATTGCCTCCAACAGAGTGTTTCAGAAGTGTTTAATAACCAATTGTGCATGCAATTCACTCTGAGGTTAATGTTGCATGAAGGAATGTCACATTTACAGCGTCACCATCTCCAAATGGGACTCCCTGTTCTATCTGACAACTACGAGTGGCTCAGCCCAGCACTGCTGCAGGAAGAAAGGCAGAAACTTGATCTCAAAACGCACAGCAGTAACAAAAAGGTGCCAGGACGTCTTCTTGCCTATGTAAAACTGAGTCCCCGTGTATGCATGTTCAGGGGTTAATGGTGACAGTCATGGGTCACGCCATAATAACTCTCCCTCGGCTTCAAAAATTGCCTTTCATCAGCACATTTAATTGCCTCTCATCAACAACGTTCTGGATGCTTCACTGAGCTGAAAAACTGAGGATCATGCTCTTGGATAGAAATCGCCAAATTTAGTTTTAAGACATGAAAATAAATGAGAAGGTTGTTTGCGAAACCTGAACCTGGCTTGCAGTTATGGTTTTTGTATAGTACACAGAATGATAAGATTCCTGTTGTGGTCCAAATCTAACAATGTGACCATGTGCCCATTTGTGAAGCACCACTCAGAAACAAGAATAGCTATGGAGACTAATAATAAATGTTTAATGTTTAAGTGATGTTTATTTGCACCTAAGCATATTTTATAACGTTTTAAATATTTGCTATGGAGTTGTCTTAGCCATTCTGTCCAAATTTCACCTCATCTCAGCTAGATTTGGTACATGAATCATCTGGAAGAGCCTCCAGAAAAGCCTGAAATGTCCCATTTTCCTGGGACAGGTTGTAAATTTCTCGTAGATTCTGTATAAAATGTTATAGACGCTAATTATCCTGTGCACTTGTAGAGCAATTTAAATGGCATGCACATTTTAAGTCCAAGCACAAAAGAAACATTATGAACTAAGATGGTACTAACTTCATGGTCACAAGTCTGACTCAGCCATGAAAGGACTCTAAACACCATGGTTGCACTCAACAATCCAGATGTAGATTAAACATTTATTTTTATCTCTTTAAAGAAACCTTGGTTGAAGCGTCCCTGAGCATTTTCAACTACATTTCCTCCTGTCATAATGATTTTAAAAATGCCACCATAATGAAGGTAAAACTTGACATCACAGACACGCTGTACTGTAACAGGAAATGGTGGCAGGATGGAAAATAGTGATAGTCTTTTCTGATACGTTGTGGGCTTTTTTGTAAGGGAGAAGAAAGCAAACCTGACAGACCATTAATCTAATTGAGTTTCGGAAAAGATAAAGTGATCAAACACACCTGCCTATAAATCTGTCAATGAAATCAAAACGGTAATGGAAGCTTTACCGACACATCTGTGCTCTGTTTTTGGCCAAATCTAATTTAAGCAAGAGGCAGAAAAACAATAAGAGCAGATTATTTACAGTGATGCATGCGCTGCACCCATAACGTCATAAAAACACACCATGTAACAGGTGCTGTACATGTTTCAAGGCAGTAAATGTTTTAATGACTTTGCCCGCATTTGTGCTGATTTACTGTGCAAGGATACACATTTGGCTGACAGTTAGGAACAGAAGAGCAAAAAACAACAATGAAAACAACACAGCAGCAATATTGTTTCACTATATCAAATTCAAACTACCAAAGCGAGAGGGAAGATTTTCAAAATAAACCAAAGGCAAACGATCCACCATAACCGGTGTAGTTCTTCGGCCTTTGTAGAACATATTAAGAAAATAATTTACCAAAATCGACCCTTTGCCCAGCTCCACAGTGTGTCCTGTCAACATCTATGCTTTGTATATTTTATCTTTCAAATATTTGTCTGTAAATCCTGTTCTGTGGATTGTGGCTGTTTACTATTGAATGTGACACTGTACTTGTAATGCCAAGTGGGCTGGCTGCGGCATTCTGACTTGTGCAATCAAGTAGTGATTAAGTATTTTATTACCAGAGGGCATAGTAAAATCAGCTGCACACCGAGGAATGTAACACCTCCCTCTATTATGGGGTGATTATGGATCCTTTTCTGCAACATATGTTACAAAATGTCTAACGTGCAGAAATGTGTAAAACACTGTATCACTTGATTAAAGGACAATGCTGAAAACTAATTCTTAGTCTAATTGGGGAAATCATGTTTATACGCATCAGTGCTTAGCAAGATAGAGAACACTGTCGTTTCCTCTCCAGGTCTACTGATGTTGTTTTTAACCTTGAGTCTCATAAGTAAAATGTGAAAGACTTACAGCTAATTGTTTTCTTTTCCAATGCTAACCCATAATACAGATTTATTACTTCCATTTGCATAGTGCTGAGCCTTTTTCGATGTTTATTCTAAGCGCTTTCTCGCCTGCGTTCAAACTTTCAAAAGACTGGCATAACTGATAACTTCCTGTGTTTGCTATCTTTGGAAGCACATTTTGTCCGAAAACTGAAAAATGATCAAAGTAAGCACACAGGTTTATATGTAAATGTGTGAAAAATAAACTTTTCACATATTCCCAAGGTACAGTGTACAGAAAATTAATGGCATGATATTTTTGTAAACATGCTCAATAATACACAAGTAGTTGGTACTTACCAAGAGGACAATGACAAATGTAGTCATTTATCAGATCCATACACGAGCCTCCATTTAGACAAGGCTGCGACCAGCAATCATTTACATTCTCAGAGCAGGTCCTTCCTGCAGGATAAAGAGAGGTAAACAAATAAGCTCTATTTAATGTCACAGGGAATACAGTTGAAAATATGTTTCAATTCTGCCATCACTGTGAAAATATTATAATCACTGGATACTGCAAAGCTCTAATACGTGAATAACAATTCTGACCACAACAACATTAGAGCATGTGCAGTTCAAATTTATGCTCATTTTCTCAACAAAGAGTGGCACCTGGCTTATTGAAGGCCGGGCTTTATTTCAGGAGGCAGCTGATTACCTCCGACTCTACACGCTCAAAATGTGATTGAATGATTATGTGTTCAGCATGTTGCAGCTCACATGTATTATTGCATGTAGAAATAATGTAATCTCAGTTTTGGTTATAGAATTTAAAGCTTCACTAGCTCTAGCCTGTGCTGATATTTCAGACCTCTTGGTTCTCTATGAGCCGGAGAGCTTATAGAAAACTTACAGCCTGACATAGTCCAACACTGCTCTTCTGTCTGCACTGCTGTCTACACCAAAGGTAATTGTACTTTGGCCATCACGACCCCGTGCACTGGCAAGTGCTCTGTTAATCAGGTGCTGTGCGATGGCCACATAATTAAGGTAGCTGCTCACTGTACCTTCAGCTTAAATATACTGAGGAAGGCACACTTTGTACTACGCACTCTATGATACTGAGCCAGATCACTGTGCCAGCCAATATTAATCAATTTACCTTCTTGCACATGACTGCACCCCTGTTCAATTCAGACAGTCTCATCACACCACAAGTAGTGGCCAAGAAAAAGTAACACTCCACATTATACTGCATTAAATTTTTATGTTTAGATAAAGTTACAAGTACATGGCAGCATTAAATCTATTTTAACATTAGTGTGACATCAAATACATTAATTTTAACACATAAACTGGCTGAATGTTGTCTTTAAAAACATATGGTCAACATGTGTTTTATCCATCAACAGGTGTTCTTGTCATAAAAACTGTCCTTTTTTATTGACAGTGATAAATGAATGCATACCTTCAAGCTACACGCTTTTGCATGTGGTAAATTATTGTCATTATTGAAATGAAATGGGGCAAAGACATGTTTTTGTGCCACCATAAATCTTATTTTGATGCATAATGATTTACACAGGGAGATCACTTTCCCTGGGCTAATAAAGGTCATTATGACAATTAAGAAAGTGTTTTATAATCAGACTATTCAGAATTTCAATCATTTCTATGTATAGTGGCACCATTTCATATTGACAGCATTTCCATCCTATGCAACTTATATTAGCCTCAATTACTGATACATTTCGAACTTCAGTGTAAAAACTCTACCTGAAGCATATTTTCTGTTTTTAAAATCTCTGCATCTCTAAAACCTTCCTTGTGGCCGGCCGAACTAATGGCTGCAAACATGCTCACATTCACATCAGATGGTCTCATACCCTCAAAGCCTTGGGGACAGTGGCACCGATAATCACTGATTAGGTCCACACAGGTGGCGCCATGAGCACATGGGAAGCTGTTGCACTCATTTGTTTCCAGTTCACAGAGCGACCCTTCAAATCCAAGCATGCAGCGGCAGGTATAGTTGTAGCGCTGGTCTAGACAAACACCATGTTCAGAGCAGCGATGGCCGACACAGTAATCAATGTCCTCTTCACAGTAAACGCCCGTGTATCCTCTGGGACAAAGGCAGCTGGCAACAGATTAAAGAGAATTTCTTAATATTGTACAGGGTAAAAGGAATTCTTTAAACCCCTGCAGGCAGAGAACAGTAAATGTCACAGCTTTTACAATCATTGACATTCTGGTGCCCGAATGGCCCGAAGACAATCAAGATTCGAACACTCACCTGTAGCCATCAATCTCATCCACACAAGTGGCTCCATTTTGACACCAGTGCTGAACACAATCGTTGACATTTATATGGCAGTTCTGACCAGACCAACCAGGTGTGCAGATGCAGGTGTAGCTGCTGGCGTTATTCAACACACAGCGTCCTCCGTTGGCACAAGGCTGTTGATGGAAGACAGAGCTGTAAGATACACGCGTCCTGAAATAGGGGACATGCCGCTTCATGCGCAAAAATGAAATCGCCTCATCTCGTATGGTAATATTTTAGATTGGACTGAGCCCATTCAGGTCAAAAATGTAACCATTGTTTTACAGTGCAGCCTCTAATCATTTCTCGCTTCTGGCTGCCTGAAAATGAGCGTCATTACAGCCACATGACACGCTCATGAATACTGATTCATGCTTTATACTGGGATCACTCTGTATTCCATGTAGCATCTACATCATGTCGTACAAGACAAGATCAATGGTCATTGAGGGCTAAACCTCCCAAGTGTTCCCTGTAACATAGCAGATACGCCTGCTTGCGGATACATGTGTATATATAGTCGAGGAGGGGAAACAAAGGGGCAGAGGAGGAGCTGGCTTGTGCGAAGGTGTATAATGCACACATCATGACATTTCTGTAAGGGGGCCAACACGAGCCTTTCTCCACAGTGGAGTGATCATCTCCATCTGTCATCTGAGGGAGCTCCTCTGTTCAGGTTTGTTTGCTTTTTTTAAAAACACAGAGGGCACATTCATGTACATGTAAAAGAAATATAGACATTGAAAATCCTTAGCCACACTCATCCCCGTCAGGTGGCAGCGGCCCTTTCAGCGCCTGTAAATGTACTCCCCCCTGTGCATGCTGAAAGCAAAAACCCTGACAAACAAACACACAATTCTAGCTTTGTCCTCCCCCACCGTCGCTGCTTAAAAATCTGGAAGATGTGCAAAATTTTGAAAAAAGGACATAGACATCTGGTTCAATGATTTAAATATGGAAGAAACAGCATGTACCCAATAGTCAATAACAATGTCTTTTCATATTTAGAGCTAGGTCAGTTACTTAACTACTGTTGCATGTTGTTGTGTTTTATGTTTTGCAAATCAACATTTTGAAATGTACAAATAAAAGTGAAAGAGAAAAAGTAGAATTCTCTCATTAGCCAAGAATTAAATGCAGCTTTTATTCCCGGGTAAACCAGCATACTTTACAGCTTCAGCACCAGCTGATTGCTCTGTTTATGGATTATCGCATTTGCTGTCAATCTTCCTGTGGGACTTATGCTTATTTTTATCCCTGTGTATAACAAAGGATTATCCCACATTTTATAAGTAAGATACTGAATTAATATGTGATACCTTCTCACTTAAGTCCTTAGTGCTATTATTCAGTTTGTGGTGACAGTTTGCAGATCTTTCACAGGTTGCTGCAGTATAAATAACTGTGAACTTTATTACCTGACACATGAGCATTTAAGTGGTTTAAGGCATAAGAGACAGTGCTTTCTGCATTTGTATTCAATCCTTTTGTAGTGTTTTGTGTGTCACAATTGCACATTTGGAAATGCATTCATAATATATGGGCAGCTCAGCTCAGGTATCATTGTGATTCTTATGGTGAGGTATATGCGATGTATGTGTTGCTGCATGACAACAAACTGTGAAAGCACCTCTAAATAAAAAAAAATAAAATAAAAAAAGGTGGCAAAATTACATAAACTGTCTTGTTAGCTTGTTCTGGTTCCCTGCTGTTGTGATAATATTGCTGTACTATTGTTGAAAATGCACAGATATTGCTCAAGGAGAAATAAACAGAAGATTGGAAGCTCTTTAAACCTGTAAAGGACTTAAGAGAAATTGTTAACATGTGGACACAGAGAAGCAGATGAGGAGAAATAGTACATTAACGTTTTTTCTTTCTTTTTTTACCCACTTGAAGGTTTTGAGGACACAGTGCACGGCAAGTGTATTCAAGGCCATCTGGGAGGTCCAAACACTGAGTTCTTGGCGGACAAGAGTTGTTGGGAAGAGCACAAGCATCTATGTCCACTTCACAGTTCTTTCCCAGAAAGCCTAGAAGAAAATATGTCATACATTTAATGTTCCTAATGCAATACCTGACCAGCAGAAGGTAGGTCTGCAACCAGGGCCGCAAAACACTTTGCTAATTCACTGGACCAGGTCAGCTCCTCTTTATATTTAACAAACAAGACTAAAATTGGGCCAATTGTGGGTCGACTGGAGGATTGGCCCTATTTTTAAGCGGGTGACACAGTGCCTCCCTGACTTTCTATTTATCTTCAGCCTCAATTTAATTTTTAATTTAAGTTTGAACATGGAAACTTTGTCCTGTGATTCCTTCTTCCTCGCCTTCTTGCTTGCTTTTGATTTTAATATTCATCTATAATCATTAATCAGACTTGTGGACGACATGTGGTTAGTATCACAGCGGTCTTGTTCCTAGAGAAAAACCCTTACTGATGTGGTGTAATTAGAAATCATGTCTGATTTGAGATGATACATTTGGCATAACCAATAGCTGAATGCTCTACCGACTAACTTAGATTCATTTTAGAAGTTTCAGGAGATTAAGCACTGTGCATTACTCTGACTTTGCATTATGCTGCTGTCAACTGCGATGCACTATAACACATGTGAGGTAGGGCTTGGAAGAAAAGGAGGCAGTTGTAGGCCACCAACTTATAATTTTAACCACGTCTCAAGACTTTGCTCGGCACTGTGGTCCAGCACTCGGCAGACTATTTTCTTACATTGTCAAACTCACTTCACCGTGAGAAGATGCAGCAGATGAGGCATATGAGCGGAAGAGGCTTAGGTTTACTGAGATAACAGATGAGATTTAGTAGCAAGGCTGGGAAGCCGGGGTGCGCCCTGTGGAATTTCGTCACCATGGATCTGTGGCCACATCTAGTACCAGTTTACTCAGGGAGCTAGGGATTCATGATCAGGGATTAGAGCAGGCTGCGAAGGAAGGTTCAGAGGCAGCTGAAAGAGCAACCGATGGCTCTGGCTGAAAATAAAAGGCACCAGCTTGTGTTCAAACTATGGATATCTATCTCCTGTTTAAGATGGGAGATACAGGGAATATCTGTGTCGTGTCGAGTCAGTGGTCAAACAACACTTCCTACGCACTGTGGAATCATCTTACACATTTAAGAGCTTTTTAACATTGTTACGCATTGTGCAATTCAGGCTTACTGTTCATATTAATCGTATGAGAGCACACAAGGTCACAAGGAGGAAAATTTGCTGAACACGTATGTTCCTTGATGTACAGACATGCCAGAGTAAACTGGTACAGTCCTGATCGGTGCTCTGAGCAGGTGTAACGGGGGCGGCACGTGATAACTGTTGAGCCTTCTGGGGTGTCGTGGGTCTAATTCAACTTGACATCTGCGATGGGAGGCTCCCACTTGATAACCCCAATGACATAGCCATCAGCCAACCCCCTCACTCCAACATCACAGCCAGATTTCCACATAGATGCTCACTGGAAAAGCACAAGGGACGGTCACGTCATATCTGGTGTATTGGAAAATTACACAGATCCTATACTTTTGTTGTACAAATTGTAATTTTCAAAGAAGCCTGAGATCTTCCTTTTTTTTGTAAATCTTTGCTCAAGTAATCAACATGAAGAACACCAACAGAGCTGATAGACAGCCCTTTCTGTGAAATGCTTTCTTTAATGAGTTAATTCCTGTTTAATAATAAACAATACTTGAATGATTGAAAGTAAAAGGATAGCTTTTGTCTGCTACCCTTTTCATGTCCAGCAACGCTTCTGTTATTGCTAAATTAATTGTTATTCACAAATTCCTGGTTCAAAACTGGCTTTTAAAAGAGTTTGCAAGTTTTTCTTCTGTCTGCAGAGGTTTCCTTGAGTTTCCTCCCCAAGTTCAAAGACATGCCAGTTAAGTGAACTGGAAATTTTAAATTCCCAGTAGGTATGACTTTGTTTTTCTGTCTGCATGTTAGCCCCGAGATCAACTGGCAACCTGTCTAGGGTGCGCCTCCTCTTCTCACCCCCTGCTCACTGAAAGCCTCTCCAGCCCCCCACATCCCTGAACAGGAAAATGGACGGATGGATGGATGGATGAACGCTTCAAGCTATCGTTCACAATCTTTTAAACTATGGTGAGTTGCACCTTAGACACTTCAAGGGCTGACACAATTCATCAGCTGATGAAAATACAATGCCACCTCTGAATGTCACCTTACATAGTGGCTCTAGCGTGCCTTGCTTCAGCAACTGATGAGGCGAAAGGACTCTGTGACCCGTGTGTCATTAACACTGGTATTGTCCTTTAATGTTTAATTGAACAAGAGTGAACAAACAGAATGTTTCATTAGGATCAATGTGCCATCATTTTCCCTAAAGAGATGAAAAATGTGTGCTGAGAACAACAGCTAAAAATAACAGTGGCAAATTATTGTGAGAAAAACATCACCTGGACGAAGATGCTCTGCCCACAGTGTCTTTGGTCTGTATGTGCAGCAAAATGTTGCAGTAAAACAAGAACAATCGGCAGACACACTAACTGTGGCCTGCCAACAACATGAAGCTCCCGCGGGTGGAGCATCGGTTTACGTTCAGTGAATGTCAATTCAGGCTCAGCCCGTTAGGCGCAATAAGCAATTACAGGAAAATTATATTAAGGGGAGTTTCATAATATAATATTATGAAGATCCCATTAATATATCGGCACAATTTGGTTGCATTATGGAGCTCTGGCAGTGTGCTTGGTGATTTTTCTCAGCTGTCAATCACAAACCAAGTCTGTAAACTGATACTGTGAATTATGTGACAAAAACCCTGCCTGTGCCTTGTTGCCTCTAAACTGCATAACAGAGTATGTTATGATCAGTAGTGTGCTGAGAAGTTGACTTTTTATAATGGCCTTTAGTTTCATAATATAGACATACTGGAAAGAGGTAAAACATAATTTGAATACATTGAATAAATGAAAAAACAACCCAAGAATAGATGGTGACTTTAAGTAAACAGGATATAAGGAAAATCATGATTCATGTGATGAATTAAATCATGCTGAGTTCTCTAGACTAACTTCCTCAGGCAGGATGTGTCACAGTCTGGGCACCCCTCTGGCAAAGGCTAATCACCTTTAGTTTTCATTGTACACCGAGATGGCCACGGGGGTTCCTGGCTCAGGATCTTAGGTCACATTCACGGCAGGTTTAAAAAGGTCTACCATACAGCCTCCTACCACTGCTAATAGAAATCAGTTAAATGTTACATATCACAAAGCTCTAGATTTACCCATAACCCAACATACCTGTGGGGCACTGGCATTCGTAGTGTCCTAGCAAGTCAGAGCACGTGCCACCGTGCTGACAAGGGCTGGAGTCACACTCGTTGATCTCAGTCCCACAGTTTGCTCCTGCAAATGCAAGTAAAAAATGTCAAACTACCATCCTGATGTAGAGCTTCTCCTGAGTGATAACATATTACAGGTGTCATTACATGTACATCGCATATACGATGCAGCTTTGCCAGAGGCTCCTTTTCCCGTATGAATGGACGCTTGTTTGAAAATGATTCATTTGACAAGTTCAGTAAAGGACCAGGGGTGTTTTTTCTCTTCCATCAGCACATCATCTGAGTCCTACAGGATTTCAGTAAAGCAGTTATGTCCTAAGTATCGTTTCATGAAAATAGGTGCTTAAAGGAACATTTTGAGGAAACAGCTATTGCGTCTCATGTATCATATGCAAAAAAGGACGAAGGAATCACATACCAACAAACAATTATAAATTGCAAAAATGAAAAACATGCATCTCGTTTGTTCAAGCCATGCAAACATTGTAGTTGTTGGACTATTTCTTCTAACCCTAACCCTGGGAGCACTGAAAAACTGGAGTCTTGTTATTTGAGTCATTATGCCGGTATGTCGGTTGATGGTGGACAGGGTTTTTTTTCCAGGTTTAGACAGAGCCAGGCTAACTGTCTTCCCCAGCTTCCAGTCTGTATGCTAAGCTAATTGTCTTCATGTTTAGAGTACACATACAGTATGATAGTGCTATTGATCTTCTTGAAAATAATTAGGACACAAATGTTCCTTTAATAACATGCTGTAGGCTTCTGGCAGCGAGCACAAATAGAGATGTTAGGAGAAAATATACCCCTTGTTGGACAGGCTCACTTTCTTGTTACAAAAACGAACACTTAATAATGAGCCCTGTCCCGGCTGAAGAGAGCAAATGAGGTGGGGGATGCAGGTTGCTTGATAGGAGATTTGTTTGCTGCTCAGCTGCCTCAGCAGCTGCTAGTTCTACTGCTGTGGTTGGGGGTGGGTGTCTTCCAGTGCAGGTTATTAATTTAAAATGTCCCGTCATCAATAACGGAGCAGCAATGACACACAGTGAAAGTCCCTTCTTGACAGCGGCACCCTCATGCTACAGCACAAACACTATGATTGATATCATCTGCACGGTAGTTGCTACAGGTCATTATATACAAAATATGCCATTCTGTGCGGCAGTAAATTATATAAATTTGTCCTACTAAAATGTGAGAAACACCTACACCCATTTATTGCTGTGAATAAAATAAATTATGTAGTATCATAGAGTTTTTATGAAATTATAAATCATATATAGAAAAATGATATAGAATGTGCTGATTTAGGTTACAAAATGTTTGTACTGCCATGCCTAAAAACTAGAACTGATTATGTATAAAAAGGCAATTATGCTGAAGGTCAGTATCAATTCAGGATTCTATATATTATTATTTTCCTACAGGTTCCTTAAAACATTCACTTTAACCAGTATATAAGGATTTGGGAGCAAAGAGGATTCAGTGTTTTATGTACACATTAAATAAGAAAGGAGAGTGCATACGAATAAAATCATCAAAAAATATACAGTTGTTGTTCCATAAAAAAAATAAGCCCTCAAAAATGAAACCCGAATGCTGGGGCTTGAGTAATGTATCCTGAGTTATGATCTATGATAGAGTACAGTGGGGTTTCTGGGCAAAGCTTGAAATTAAATTGGCCTTTCTATGCTGCATGGCTCGAAATTCCAAAGCAAAAATCCCAAGATGCCAGAAAATGATGAATTCTATCAGTCACTAAGACCTGCCATGGCGTAAGAGACAATTTTCCATTACTGAAGTGGCAACAGATTTCAGCTTTGAACAGAGGGAAAAAATCTTGTTCATGTAGTGCTATGTAAGGGCTTATCTGACTGACAGGTGAGTGTGTCAGGACTTAAAGCTAGATTGGGAAATACGCTATAGGCCAAAACCTGCGTGCACCAGGGAAGAAAAAAAAAAAATCACATTCACTGGTTGTTTAAGCAATAAAACAAGAAAGGAACAATACTGTGCAGTTCCATCACCACCCTTATACAACATATACAATGTTCAACAGGGATCATCTGTGCTCTTCCATACTGCTCAATTTTTCGGTAAAAATAAAAAGGATGTAATAAAGTCTTTAGTTTATATAGTGTATTATGCTAATGTTTTGTTATGGTACAAATGTGTGATATAACAGTAAGGATGGAGTGACTGCTGTGAATTAAACTATATGAGTCTCCAAAAAGGTCTCAGCTTGAAACAAATCACAGTAACACTTGACTCATTTATAGGTAATGACTAATTTTTCTATGCAGACTACACACTGTTCTTGTAGATTAAACTGTTGATACTGAAATATCAATTTAAATTACGTCATGGTGGTGTCGATGTAATGCCACACTTATGAAAATTGCACCTGATTCAGTCGGTTTCTGTGAGTTTGTTAATTTTTTTGAAGCATAGAAAATTAAGAGTTACATTCCCCGTCTAAATCGCATACTTTGTAACAAGCCCTTTTTTGTTTTTGTGTCTCTCCTTTGTTCCCTTGGGGTTTTTTTTAGAACAGTTGTCATTGATAGCTTAACAAGTTTCGGCCATGTTCCGAGCTGGCAGCTAATTAGGAAGCAGTTTGCCAGAGTACTTGGATTAAACGCAATCAGCAGCAGGCCTTAGAAATGTCAAGTGGGCAAGGCTGCTGGTAAATAAGCTTCAAGGTTAAGAAAATCGCTTCATCAAGAGAACTGGCCTTTGCTTAAAATCTGTGGTTGGCTTGTGATTTGCAATACACAACCCAAAGACACTTTTCTGGCCTGAAATAGTCATTTTTCAATTAATTTGCACTTAAAAAGACGCTCAGCTGTGTCTCGTCTTGTAGCTGTTAGTTTTGGTGTTTTGTTACTAGGCCGCATCAGGTGCAGTGTTTCTTGAGGTGGATGCCTATGGAGGCAAACAACAACAAGCTACTACTGATACAGCTGCTAATAAAAAAGAAAAACAAAATGTATTGATCACTGTGGGGAGTCCCTGTTTCTCCAAGTCCAACTCCTCGGGGTGGTCAGAGGTCAGTTATGGAACAGCTGACCTTGAGCTGACTGTGGTTCAGTGTTTTGAGACATTAATCAGAGTGGATGCTTGCAAACACGGAGTTCTGAACCTAAACCTGACAGTTAAAGAGTGACCTCCCCTCTCACCGTTGCCCTGCTGACTCGCGCAATCAATGCGCAGTATTCGAGGTCTTTGAATGAACCAAACAGTGCTCTCAAGTGTGAGAGGTTACCACTGTGTTACCAGGGAACTCAGAGTTTGCTTTATGACAGCTACATGGATATTAGCAAAAAAAAAAAAAAAAGCGGACATTAAAAGAACCTTTTTAAAAAGTATGAAACTTTCAGAAAGTCAAACACATGTATGCTTGACAACTCTGACAATCCCACTGGAAATCAACAACTCACTATAATAGTGCTGATATTTTACACTTCCAGCTTCATTTACTAAAGTTCTCAAAACAAAACAGTGTTAACAGTTTCTTGTTGCATGTGTTCAGAAAATGTGCTAACACAAGGTGCTTGAGTACAAGTGCTAAAGAAATAAAGTATGGAGTGCTAAAGATAGGTAACCATTTAGATGAGTGACTTTTTTCTAAACTTTCTAAACTAAAATGCTTAGTTTATTCATGTTTGTTTGCAGTTAGTTTAATGTATATATAGTTTCACAAGTGAATTAACTAATGCAGTGCTGTCTAACCAATAGTGTGGGTGTCCTCTTTTCTCTTCATGGGGCAGTTTTTCAATAAAGATGACAATATTACCCCAGTTTTTCTTTTCTTTCTTATTTTCATTTTTTTCTTCCAATAAAATCCATTTTCAAACAGCTAGTCCATCTTATTTCTACCTTTGGTTGGAATAAATCCCCTTCCAGGATAAAAAAAAGCAGGCCTAGAGAGGGTAAACGGTGAACTGGATCTGTCATTTCTTTAAATTACTATTGGTCAGCAAATATTCCGTCCCCACTACCTTTGAAAAATCAGAGAAATCATAAGGTAAATGCTGTAGATCAAAATTCTATTAATCTTTGCACTTTAAACAGAAAACAATTCTATTTTCATACAAACAATTGGCTTCTCTCCATTGGCTTTCCACCATCGCAAGTGAATTTGGCAATGAAAATAGTGATGAATTGATGAAATCCACTACTGCCTTTGACTGCAAAAAAACTCCTATCTGAGTATTTTATGGAAGCAAACGCACAATAAGGTGTTTTCATAATGACAAGGCAGCAGTGATGAACATATGTCCTTTGCAAAGATTTTTATACAATATCAAATCATAAAGGACCCCTGCCAGCCAATCAGAAACACATTTTCTGTTTCAGTGGAACAAGCGCATTTCTTTCAGAATGTTAAAAATGATTTCCTTTTGATGGAATATGGGTTACACATGACTTCTTTATATATTTTCAAGCTGTCTGCCTTAAAACAACAAAATGGCAAAACAGAAACATTCATAATTGATGGACTGCGCTCAGCATGTCTCAGTCTCAGTGTCCAATGCAGACTGCCGACTCACTGTCTTAGAGAAGGAAAACATTCACAAAATGACTGCCTTCACCACCTGTCTTGAGCCTCATATCTTCACATGGCATTGTGCATAAATTGCATATACATGATGTTTACATAACAACAAAGTCTGTAAATGTCAAAGCGAACACAAGCCTCTGCCAACAGCATAAAGCTATCAAGCTTTACCAGTTCAACGCCAGATTTTCCCCAAACATCAATCAGTCATTTTTTGCCCCATGACCAACCTTCCCACAAGGGTTTCTACAAATCGATCCATATTTTCAGATATCCTGCCACAGACAGACAGACAGATGGAAGGGGGCAAAAACAGATAATAAAGCAGAGTTATCTCACCTGTGAAGCCGAGGGGACATTTGCAGATGTACTGTGGGGGAGATGATGGCTGACTTGTTGTAATGCATGTGGCTCCATTCAAACAGATGTTTGGTTTTATCAGGCAGGCATCGCCTACATATTGACAAAACTCTCCAACCCATCCTGGGGCACAAACACACTGCAGGAAAACAGTACAGCATTTGTGTGATCACATTACGGTGCAGAGTACATGACCTTATGAACCCATACAAACAAAGGTTATCACACAGAGGGGCGATGATATGTGGTATTGTTTTTGCTTTGGCACACTGACTTTCAAATTAAACAGTGACTGTGAGGGTTAAGTTGTTGACTTTCAGTTGTTTGGTGGTGTTCACCTCCATTCTGGGTGAACAGGGTAGGGATCTTATTCATTTCTAACCTCCGGGAGTAAGAACAGATGTGGTAGCAATTTGCAAACTGTTCATCTGATACGGCTCTGTACACCCTCAAATAACCCCAGTTTAAATCTACCTGCACAGATAGTTTTGGTTTAATTTGCTCAAGTTTTAAGATATGATCAGTGCTCGATATGAAATTTGTGGGACTCCCAGCAGTGGAAAATGACTTTATCTAAGTTCAGCATTATCCTTTATTTCCAGAAAGAGGGC
>JAOXYL010000039.1:9802542-9815036 GCA_028564955.1 Terapon puta | reverse complement strand
TATATATATATATATATATATATATATATATATATATATATATATATATATACACACACACACACACACACACATATATATCAGCCTGCATCACATACTAAGTTACCTCTATATTTGATTCATTTACTCAGTATCGAGGCTGCTGATCGGTGTCTGCTATACTGAGCTACTGGAGCCTGATCTGATCCTTTGTTTTATGTCAGCTGTCACACAGGTGCTTTCACTTCAGGGCTCTCATGCACAGCAATGCAAGGAGTGCTGTCATTGTCAGTTCTCAACTTTCTGTCTCTTTCAATCTACTAGGCTATGTGCGAATGTGTGTGTCTGTGTGTCAATCAGGGACGAGCCCCGCCCTCTGCAACACACCACACACCATAAATGACAGGAAAACACAGAACAAGGTTGATTATTCACGTTGTTTACCTAATTTATACGCTCTTGCTTCACTTATTAATTTAATCCTCACAAAAGATGTACAGACAGAAGAAAACAAACACTCAGAGGAATACATTTAATTCAAGTGACTTGAATAAAGACTCAAATGCTGAAATAGCCAACACTAGAGGATACAATTAAAAAGGAGAAAAAATCCTTTGAGACGGCAACAAGGCCAAAGATATTACAGAGAGGGTCTGTTATTTTATATCATGTTGAATTAAATATAAAAACATTCAACATACTCTATGAGGTTTTTATTCTTCTTATGAAACTGTCTCAACTTAATATGGATGATACAGATGACCTACATAAGCAAATGAGACCAACAGCAAAAGATTGGTTATTTCTGTTTTGTTCTAACACTTATTATCAATTCCTGACACCAGTTTGGATTTTTCCACAACCTGAGGAAAAATGGTGCTGATTTTTACTCCAGCTAAATTTGAGTTACATCAGGCACTAGTATGAGAGTGACGCGAAGGGAACATTGAACATTAAGGCTACTGCCTTTATGCACAGGGACTGCCAAAATCAACACAAAATGAAAAAGATAAAAGTGCTTTAAGGAACAGTTTGGACACAGATTTTTTTGTCTTAATGAACAGCAGAGCTATTCAATTGTCAAGCATAAAAATTAGATTCATTTTATTAACTTTAATGTATGTGAAGTGTGCACTGTACATCTGTATAATCAAGAAAATTCTGTATCAGGACCCGGCAGAACTCAATATTAAATGACTTAGATTGGGGTTTAAAAAAAAAAACCTTACCCTTTTTAAAATTGCACAATAAAATTCTTCCCTAATGCACCAATCAGGTTATACAGAACATTTTCAGGTGAAATGGAGTGCTTTCATGAAAATGTAAGTGCATCAAACAAAAGTAGAGAAGAGGTGGTGAAGTTTTTAGATATTTTTGATCCAACTCTTATTCAGATGAGCCAGGAGAGCTCACCAAATGGGATCTGCATGTTTTGCCCTTACCTGCAAAATGTGGAGGGCACAGACATTTATATGTTCGGTGGTTTGGATCTGTGGATCCATTGCTCAAACAGACTCCTTTGTTTTCACAGGGGTTATCCAAACAAGCATCAGACTTTTCACAAAACCTCCCGGAGTAGTGGTGCTGGCATCGGCAGTGGTATGCCCCTTCCCAGAGGCCTGTTTGACAAATACCATTCCCTGAACAAAGTCGAAGCAGAGGAGAAGCCTGGCAAAGTTGCGTTTTAACAGACACATTGAGCCTTAAGCCAAGCTTGCACAGCTGCGTGTCTCCCTCATGCAGAGCGATGAAGTAATGATGACCTGGGACGAGCCACTTGGCCTCAACTTGCTCACTTTCGTTTATATTGTGGGGGAAAATAAACTGATCTTTTATCTGTCCGCTTGAAGAGCAGCTTTCGAAGTCCTCTCTTGACACGTTGAGGAGTCTGATGCCATATGACTTCAGTGTTTCATCAGCAGACATCAGCAGTTTGTCTCCATGTTGCAGCTGGAGTGGGCATATCTGTGAAAAGTTGAAAGTGTTCCCGGCTGACTCGTCTCCCCCCTGAGAGTTGAAACACTCAGACACGCTCCTACAGATGTTTCCTACGAGAGTCCAATTCATTTGGATCGTGCGCTGTTTCAGGTGCCATTCGAGCGAAGCTTCTCTGTGGCAAACTGTTTGGCAGTGGATCGCGTGGATGGCCACAAAGACGGCAATCAATTGAAACGACGATGGCCCCATGTTTCCCCTCTCTTCCTATTCAATACAGTTCGATCTGGGACTTTCAAACTGAACTTGTGTCATCTGGAGAACGGGTGCGTTGTGTTGTACTTCATGAGATGCCGTTCCATGTACTCAAAGAAGTGAATTGTGATGACCTGAGAAAACAAAGATGGTGATTAATTATTTGCAAAAAGAAGTCAATTTAAACAAAACCTGTAATGCTCTTTCTAATATCATCATATTCTTTCAGCTTAAAACTTGATTAAGACCTGCGACAGCACACCCAGAGACCACACTGCTATCACCAACACTTTATTTCATTCTAACTTGTGGCTTCAGCGAGTCTTGCCGAGCTGTCATAATCATATGCAGTGCTGCTGACCACCAAGTGTGTCACAGCAGCCTGGGCCTCCCCGAGGTTTCTACAGAGAGTGACAATGTCAGATAAAATATTCTCTCTCCCCTGCCGGTGCCTGATACCTCAGTGTCACGCAGTGAGATGAGTTAAAGCAGACAGCATTGTCTTTTTCCCTCAGGCCCTTTTCATGCGTGTGCACGAGATAAAACAACAAAGTAGAGAAGCCTCGCTGCAAGAGAAAAAACTATGCTACTTGATCGGCTCACAAGGGCTGATGTGAATAACTGCATGGTGATAAGTAATAAAACGCTGAATATGGAACACCAATATCAATAGAAGGGGGAGTGATAAAGTGAATGAGATTGCAAGTATTGCCATGAGGGCTGTGCGGGCACCCAGAAGATCTCATTTACATGAGATGAGCTCGACTATTGTGATTCAAAAGACAGATTGTCAAGATGTCACCTGATTTTTGAACAAAAAAGAAGAAAAAAAAAAGCACAGCACGATATGGATTATTACCATAGTGGACAAATATATCAATCCAGTTGTTTTAAGTGCCTTTTTTTTAAGTACACTTTGATTTAAAGCTGCTCTTATCAATAATTTTATTCCAACAATAAATCAAATGACTATGTTTAATGACCCTCATAGTGGGGACCCTATACAGACAATCATCCCTTTGTTTAAACATTTCTTGTTTTTATGGCTTAAAAACTTTAACGTTTTGGTTCATTGTCAGCACTCTCATCAGCATCACTTTCAGCAGGCAGCTGTTTTTAGTGGAGAAGCTCTAAAATTACACTGTACACCACCTGTCCAGCCCCAAAGGGACACAGGAAGGACTCTTAATGGACCACTACGATTTGCAAGGCGAGGAGTACGGTAGTGGCAAAGACCACAGAAGATGCCAGAAGGAATTTTTTTGTGTTTTCAGTATTCTAGCTTGATCTAACTATCATTAGAGCCCCACAGTTATATGCCTCCAACAACCAGTCAAGTTGTAGTTTACATCCATTGTCTGTCCAGACCCATATAAATAATGCTGGCAATATATATATATATATATATATATATATATATATATATATATATATATATATATATATATTATATTTTCCTGTATTTTTTGGCAGTATAGTGGTAGTAGCATTTTTTTTTTTATTTTCACTTTATGGATGTATTATGTATGATTCCAGGGAATATTTTCCAGTGAGAAACAGGCTGTCTCCACATAGAGACTATTTTTACAGAAGACCACAGAGGACTGACAGAGAGCTTCCTCACATGGTGCAACAGCAAACACCTGAAGCTCAACATCAGCAAAACACATGAGCTGAAAGTGAAAAAGGTGAACTCATACAAGTGATGTTTTTGGCAGCCATTTTAGATTTAGTCTTAGTTTTAGTCTTTGGATGAAAATGCTTATTAATTTTACTCACATTTTAGTAATAAATTCTATGTGTGATACTTTTAGTCCAACTTTAGTTGACGAAAATGCAAAAAAGTTTCAGTATAATTTTAGTATAAAAAAAAGAAAAGAAAGAATTAGGTATTTTTTCACAGTAGTTAATACTGCTCAATACAAAGACAGCAATATGATTCTTACCTTTAGAAGGACTATTCAACCTTTCTTTCTCCCTCTGTGTTGTCATTTTCCTCATTTTGTTCACCGACCGAGGCAGCTAGCTTGATGCTAACTGGTGTTAGTTAGTCATGCTAGCTGTGGCTGTGCTAACATTAGCGAGCACGACATCCTCCGTCTCTTCTTCATTCAGCTTCATTTTTTATCGGTGGTACGTTTTTTATTGTACTTGCCTCTTTCTTTTCATTTTTTCTTTCTTTTGGTCGGCTGAGCTTTTGGCCTTATTTTCGCTCTTTTTTTGGTCAGCTTTTTCCATATATTTCTCACAAGCTAACTGACAGGAGGTCAGGTACAATTTAATCCCGCTGTTTTTAACTTTGACTTTACTGAAGAAAAACTGATCCAGGATCTGTGCGATTTAATCCACCTGTTCTCTAGGCCCGCCCACATTGACCATTAGCCAATCAACACAGAGCATTCCGACTGTTTAATGCCAATCACTGCTGTTTCTTGATTGGATAATTACTTTTTCTCATGGCTGAGGGCTAGTGCCCTGATTGCCCAGATGATCGATCCGGGCGTTTCATCCAGTCTCATCTTATCAACGAAAACTCACACACCTCTTGTCATGCTTTTGCAATCAGAGATCCATGTTTAGTTCGTCACTGTCACGTTATCGTCATGAAAAAAAAGGGGCGCTAATAAATAATAAATAATGGTGTGTTTTTTCCAGGTCATCATGATATCACAGCGAATGTTACCTTAGACTTAGACTGAACTTTATTTATCACTTTGGGATGACTCAATCAGGGAAATGTAATTTTTTGTGCCAAATTTACATTTGAAAGATATTGTATTCACAAGAATGGGGCGTGTGGATGACCTGAAACAATAAAGCCTCTGGTGACAGCTATTATTGTAACCTTCATAGATGTCTTTACAAATATTCCCTATATTTGATTTGGTTTTGAAACCCCCCTAAAAAATATCCCATCAATACAGGTATCTGTATCCTTTCTGCATTAAAGTTCCACATTTTACAGACATTAAATTCTTCAATGTCAGTCATCCAGCAAAGACTTTCAGCAGCTCTGTTCACAACGTCAATCCAGAAAAATATCAGATGTTGAGGAGAAAACAGCTCAGTGCCACTGTCATCATCATCTTCATTTGAAATGTGACCTCAAAAAACATCTATCAAAGCCACATCTAGTAGATAACTGTAATATCCACAGACTGTATATAAAGATGAATGACAAGACAGCTTCCATAAATGGAGCCAAGATGTCTCAATTGCCCCCTGGTGGCGGTTTGCAGCATAGGTCAGACATCCCTCACCAAACAAACAAACAAAAAAATCAAATAAGCAAAACTTTTTCCTAAACATGGCTCCAGTCACTTAACATGGTCAGGTGCTCATATTGGTGATCCATAGGTGACAGTCCCTATTTATTGATTATATACTGGCAGGTTAGCATGCGAGCAGATTAGTTTCATGTAAAAGAGCTAGACTTGTCTCTCAGATTGTAAATGAGTCCCCACACATGAGCTACATTACTTCTTCATTATAGATCTGTCAGGTTTCCCCACAGCTTACTGACAGCATTTTTGACTCACTGCTGTACAAAGTGTGGTGTTTAGCACCAAAAGAGCACGGCATGACCTCCATGAGTGGGTGGAGACCATAAACAGAGGTAAAAGGAATGTCAATATTTCTCATCACTTTGAGGTGATTGAATGAAATGAATTCTAATGTTGTAAGCTTGTTGTAGGTTCAATGGGGAAAACCTTTGATAGACTCAAATTAATATCTAGCCAATCTAGTGGCTAGTGTCCTAGTTAAGACAACAACAAATGGGCAACTAAAGATGATATTTTATAGACTCAGAACTGAACATAAATTTCTAGCATTATAAATTACGACCTAAAGCAGCAGCTAAAGACAACCTACACATACTGGGAAAAAAAGAATGAAAAAAATCTAAAGATGATATAGATAAATAAGACCAATATCAGAATCAAATGAACCCAAAAACAATGAAGGCCAGAACAGTCTCTCCTTTTATGGGTGGTACTGCACAAGTCTTGGCTGTCAATTAATTGCTTATCACCAATAATGCAATTTAAACAGGAAGTCAAGACTATCATGGCTTACAGAGCAGTCGCCACAGGTCAATAATACACTGCAATATAACATATATAATAATACAGTTCTCTTATTTTCACATCATCTACCAACCGTAACAAGACTTTGGTGACCACAACAGCAATCCTATCTCACCAAAATCTGTAATCCAATGTTGGCGCAGAGCGACAGCTGGGATAAAAAGACCATCTTACATCACCATGCATGTGACAGCAAACTGGCAACGTCAACAAGCAGCATGACTAATAGATGGATGCTAGATGAAACACTGTGGCCAGAGGAAAAAAAATTGCAGCGGGAATTACTGCCAGTTTTCTTCCCCCCACCCCCCAGATATGCAGCGAGGAAGCAACAAGAATGTAAAGCGCAGCGATTTATATTTCAGTCAATACACTTGATCCCAATGCAGATTTTGTACTGTAACCTCCAATATACTCCTGCTAATTTGTTTAAGTAGAATCCAAAGTGAGATGTTTAGAGGTTGTTTTTTATCCCACACAGTTTGCATGATGAATGCAATTTGGACCTGAAAGCACATTCATCCTTCTTAATTGTGCAGTGGTGCAAATTCATTTAATCTGAATCACATTCAATACTAATTCATACTATTACAGCAATCCATACTGTTCGCCTTCCCTTAAATAAACAGACCTCCAGGTTTTCTGGAATATTAAGACGCCTTATAGGTATTGATCGGCCAGGATTAAACTGCGTGCCACACACAGAAGTGGTTCAAGTAATAAGGGCCACGGGGTCAGAAGCAAGGTCACGTATGTCGGGGTCAACTAATTGTCTCCCACAGCCTCCTGCTTTCATTAAAGCTCAGTTCAACCCTCGTTTTAGGATGGCAATCACGCAGGTGTGCAGAGGGCAACGGATCAAGGGAGCTGTGTAAATCCCCGCTTGACAGATGACAGAGAGAGATGCTGAGAGGACACAACAAATTATCACATCAAATTAGTAGGCCTACATGCCACATGTCACACAACAAGGAGTAGGGTTCAACTGCCCAAACACTTGATCCGCTAATCAATTAAGCAATCAACTTTTGGATAACCGATTAGTTTTAAAAAAAAGTCTTAAAATGAACTGGTTTAGCATCCCATGTTTAAATATTAATTTGTTTTTCAAATCTTCTGCAACAGTAAACTGACTACATCTCTATTTTGGGCAGAGAAAAAGCAATTGAAATATGTCCACCTGCATCCCCTGAAGTTATGAGGGCGACTTGTCACAGTTATATGGAGTTTTATAGACTAAACAATTCATCAATGAATCATTAAAAAGATCAGTATGTTAATCAATAATTAGGGTGATGACTGGTTGCAGCCTTGCAGGCTGCATTCCGTTAGAAATTACATTTCCACATAACAAAGCTCACAGAACACCATTTGTTCATAAAGTAGGCCACGTCTGAAAACATTTGCTAACTTGCCATCTGGTAAAAAGAAAAAAGAAAGAAAAAAACATTTTGTGTGGGTTTTTTTTCTACACAAGTACCAAAGTTTGTCTCATTAAGTCAGACAGTGATGAAGATGTCGGCTAGTGAGTGAGGCGCAACTGCTAGTTACAGTGTAATGGCACTTATGCAGGAACGAGGACGCACAGGTGTACGTTGAGGCAAACACTGCGGAGATAAATAGTGCAAGCCTCCTTGTATATGGTAATTTCTCATTATGATTTCCTTGATTCAGAACTTCTCAGGCCCTGACAGCTGCAGTCTGAATGCTGTTGCGCTGTATTGTGCTGTACTTTAGCCTGCTCAGGGGACTGGAGATGACTTCTCGGAAGGTTATATTTACATTGCAAGTTAAACAAAGTAGCATAAAAATATCAATTTTCATTGTGAGATTCCTACACTACTGTCACTGCATATTTGCCGGGAGCATCAACAAGGAGACTTTCACCTTTACGCAATGAGTTGAATTTCTTCAATCAGGAGGCGAAAGTAAAGCGTCACTGCTGATAACTGAGGTGAGAGGTGAATGAACTGCTTCATACGTCAGTGGTGGTGTTTATTATGGGTGGCTAAAGATGTTGTTACGGTCTCCATGGTCTTTTTTTATTTCTAAGCTCTCCAGTAATTTGGCGGACCTGGAGCATCATTTGTCACCCGTCCTGTCTCTGAGAAAAGTAAAAACAATCTTTTTCGGAAAAGTTAGTTCACCTTAAAAAACACTCAAAACACTCACTGGCTGCAAAGTAAACACAGGCTTTAAAACAGCTGGCACAAAACTTATTTCTCTGTCCACTCACTGTTAAACAGTCTATTTCTGACAACACTGTGGTGATGGATTTTGTTGATGATGTCCCATTTCAGAGTAGGTTAGAGCAGAAAGAGGTCATCCACCACCGTCACCGAGCACGGCGGAATTCAGACGCGTTCCTGAGCACGTTTACAAATCCAAAGCGCGTCAGTGCAGAGATTTGTGAGGGAACCAGAAACACTATCATTGCTCAATCATGTGAGACATAATGACTCGGATGCCCTGCAGTTAAACTTCAAACCTATAGAAAAATCAGTTTATTTTTCTATGTCCTATCACCAGCAGGACGCTGCTAAAGCCGCGCTGAGCCATTGATGTCACTGCGGAGCCACTGGAGGACTGATTAGCCAAACACCAGCAGGCTGCTGGCCGCGGACGCGGCCGGACTGATCACTTGTGCTCCCTGGGTAGCTATCTGGATCTCCACCAATCAGTCATAAGGCTGATGAGCATCCGGACCACTGCAACCCTGAAAACCAACCCCCACATCAATTTTCCTCTAAGTGCAGTAATTGACGCCGATGGAAAAACCAATTATAACACACATTCCAGGACCATTTTGTGAACCGCTAATATTAATTTAATACTTAATGGAAAAAAGAAAACCATCTCAGAGTGGCTACTGCAGGCTGGAAACTTACACTTTAACGCGTCAGCCACACCAACGTATCCTGAATGTTTTGCTCTGCCTTTGTTCTCTGCAACCCCGAGGAACATTTCAAAGAGCTGCAGCTGTAGGATGCATCCAAGGCCATAATACCTCAAAGAAGGTATAACCACGGGTTAAATTAGGCCAGAGCGAGCAGCGGCACAGCTTCAACAGCATGACTTCACCTCCATGAATTGCTAATTTTTGTTTGAAGCAATACCTTCATCAGTCACTAGCCCCCCCGCAGCACAGGCTACAGAGTTTTCTGTTGATTCGGTGCTCTGGAGGAGAACCTCAATAAGGTGAGGTTGTGCGTCTTTTGTTTGTTTGTAGCACTTGTGCGGGGGCTTTGGGGAATTGTGGCACACCCTCCTTCAGCCACACAGATCTTTAAGAGCCCTGCATAAAGGAAAGACTGCCGATTTATGAGGCACCATAGGCGCAGGTTACTATATGGTACATCTGCAGACCAGAAAATTGCTTTATGATTGTCTCACAGTACTGGGTAGGTCAATGAATGAATTAAAAAAGTTTTGTTTTGTTTTTTCGGGGTTTTTTTTGCACGTGTGAGTTGAGCTAGCTGCACCTTGCTGCTAACAGGTGTGGTTGCTGGAGTTAAAGCAGATCGGCTCACTTCAATCAGGCAAGCACAACTCCACCAAAGCCCCCTACCCCAGCTCCTGGAAAGCTGTAGTGCACTTATTCAAACAGCAAATCAGTTTCTCTTTTGTTTCTCTGTTGTTTTTTTCCCACTTTTTGGTCAACACAAGCGGAGAAAAGCAAACCAACACGGGGCCTGCATCTGTTAAATCTGACATCATACATACAGACATACTCAGGCGGTCCAGCACATAAGGGCTGCAACCTGTCACAAATATCGGTTTATGTCATGCAGTAAAAATAAAATAGGTGCAGTGTCGGGGAACCCTGAAGTGTCCTGTGATTACCTCTGCCAGGGAGGTTGAGTAGTATGTTTGTTCATTTGTTATTTAGGATATCTTTAAAAGCCCGCTGCCAGCTTTTAATCATATTTGGTGGAGTTTCTGGCCATCGACCAAGGAACAAGTGATTAGGTTTTGGTGCGGATCCAGAACCAGCATTTAAACACACACACTTGCAACGATCAAAAATGATAAATAAATAAAATGAAAATCTTTAGGGAATGTGCTCTCCTGTTCGAGATCTTGGATCTGTGTGCCTTCTTCTTTTTAAACCTATTTTCTGTTTCTTTTTTGTGCAATATTAACGCCTACAAACCCACGACGACTGCAGAAAGGATGGCGGCGAACGCTCGTCTCAGAGCAAGTAGGTCATGTCTTGCTGTTGAGCCCCATCAGCATCATGCATGATGTCATAGAAACACACAAGGGCTTGATTTTGATGACCTTTGGCAAGTATAGGAGGGAGGGAAGGGGTTGGGGGGGGCAGCCTCATTCTTGCAGGCGCTTATACACCCACCACATCATCCTCTGTGGCCAGTCAGTGGTGACTTTATGGTAATTAAACCCATTCCTCTTTATATACAACAAACAGTAAGTCTGGCCAGGTGAGTCTGTACATAACAGCAAGGGACGCTTTAATCAATTCTTTTCCCAAAGAGTCCACCTCGCTCTGGCCTGTCTGTTTTGGGAGTGTGGCTGAAATTGACAGGAGACCGGCCGCGCGTTTAGGAAAAAAAAAAAAAAAAAGCCGGAGCAGGCCTGCAGCCAAAAAAAGGGAGGGAAAGAAGGAAGGAGGGAGGGGAGTGAGGAGAGGGAGGTGGGGAGGGGTGGTGTGAGTCTGCATTAAACAACAGCTTAGCGTTAAACTCGGCTGACGCGTCCCTCTGCCCCCATTCTGCGAGAGCTAGGCCCCTGGATTTACGCAGGACCGGTAATCCTGGCTAGTCAGGGCTGCGCTCATGGGGCCATCTGCCGCCGTGTGCCGGACAATGGTTTGGATCGCGTGTGCTGGTGCGGTGCATGCTCACCATCAAGTTGAGAAGGCTCTCCACCCCGGGATGCAGACCTGTGACATCTTTGTGGAGAGTTTCACATTCAGAGCCGATCCCTCTCTCTCTCTCTCTCTCTCTTTCTGACTGTCTGTCCCTCTCTCTGTCTGTCTCTCTCTCTTTCTCTCTGGGGAATATGACAGCTGAGCCGTCTAAGCGCACGCAGGAGGAAGCGTGTTGCCAAGGAAATGTGATCAGACGCCGACGGGCTGAAGGCGTGTCTGTCTGCGGAGGAGATGGCCCTCTGGGGCAGGGCAGGGCGGGGATACAGCCTGCCTGATTGATTATTTAATTAGGCCTAACTAAATATTCATTAGCCAGGCTGAGTCATTAGCCGTGTAAACAAGTGAAGCTCTCCCAGCCAATGGAAACGATGTGATATGGTACCTGCAGAGAGGTTGGGGTGTGGGGGTAGGGGGAGGAAAAATTAAACACAAAACTGACTGGATCTAATAACTGTAATTGAGCCATAGCAGATCTGGATTAGGAAGCACGTGCAATAAAATCTAAGACCCTAAAACCATTTAGCGCCTTCACTCAGTGATTTGATGGCTATGTCTTGCGTTACCTGGCAGATGAATAGCCTTCACATTACTGTAATACTTTGCCATTATCTCAATTGTTTGGGCTGATAATTGGATGAAGATTATCACTAATGCAGCCATTCAGAAACCCTAATACTGCAGGAGAACGGCTTTTAATGTTGCACCAGGCAATGCATTCATTTGCTTCCTTGATGTGAGTTTTTCTTGAGGTTTTCTTTTTTTCTTTCTTTCTTTCTTTTCTTTTTTTGGTGACATATTGGTGCTGTACATATGACACTGCAGCCAGTTTCTGTCTGCCTCATATACCAATTAAGACTTTATATCTCATTTATTTAATCTTCACACAAATTCAAGTGTAGAACAACATTTCACCTTTTTAATGTGCTGGATATTTCCTGGGAGGGTGCAGTCACTTCCTGCAGCTGTTATTACACTCAAGTTAGTCTTGTTTTTCTGCCAACAAAAGAAATAAGATATTACTTGTGTTTTTGTGAGCTTCAGGACACCTGGCAGGTGGATTCTGTTTCATTCAGACAAAGCTCTTTTTTTCGTCTTTATGCTAAGTTGAGCTAACCGGCCTCTGGCTGGGCCTCATATTAGGTGTGAGAGTTGTATCCATCCTCTTCAGAACTATCCCTTATCACTCAAACCGTACGAAGTTTAGCATTATTTCACATCTCTCTTCTCTCACCTCTTTCCTCTATTCACACACACACACACACACACACACACACACACACACACACACACACAGAGGGACCAAGAGACTGATTCCATAGTAGCATTGTACTTATATCATACTTAAT
>JAOXYL010000039.1:9789763-9802442 GCA_028564955.1 Terapon puta | reverse complement strand
CACACACACACACACACACACACAGAGGGACCAAGAGACTGATTCCATAGTAGCATTGTACTTATATCATACTTAATGTTTATTTGCTCTGGGAATGTTTTGACAGCTTGTGTATGATGTGTTTGCAGTGACCTACATCCCACTGTACGGCTACATTCACACCAGGGATCTGCACAGCAATCAGTCTTATACTGGTGGTTGCTGAGCAACAGTATAGGAAAGGGGTTAAGTGCCTTGCTCCAGGGCAATTCGGTGGTTGTTGCTGAGGGAGGGGAGAGCATTGGCCATTTACTTTCCCAGCCCAGATTCCTGTAGCTGGCCAGGGATCCAACCTGGAGACTGTCCATTCATAGTGCTGTTAGTGGAGAGCCACCACCACAAAATGTACCAGCGCCCTAAGAAAAGTCTGTTTAGTTATCCAGAGAGACATCTTCCATGGTAATTTGTAGTGGCACCAAGATTGCAGTGGCATTATCCATCAGTGAGGTGAGTTCTTATTCTTTTTTATTGTTTCTTGCAGTAGGAGACAGCAGGATTCATAGTAATCTAAGCACATAGAGAGATGATTATTATAGAATTCAGTTTAATAAAAATGAGAGAAGGAAAGTATTTTCACTGGTATTAGAAATAATCTGGGTTCGGAAACAGCTTAAAATAGAATTTCATTTTACTACAATAAAAAAAAAAAAAGAAGCACAGACTTTTACCGGCACACGTCCAAAGCACTGACATGATTCTTTGACCCACTTTTTAAGCCCCACCAGTTGAGAATCACAGAGCGAGATGACAGATGTTTTCATAAAGGTCACTGGCTTCTGTTGCACCTTACTTTTCTCGATTGTTTGCTCACAGTAGGATTCACGGTATGTTCTACACTCATTCTGCCCTCTACAAGCCTCCGCCCCACAGAAGCTAAGCAAATAATAGTCTTGCCAGTAGTCAGTTTCAAGTAATTTCAGGATCAATTTTAAGATGACTGTTCTTATCAAAATACATCAGTATGAAGCACCTGCCTGACCTTAAGATTTGACATATTGCATCTCCTATGCTTATCCCGGTGAAAGACATTTAAGCTCTCAAGTTTGGTTTGCCTCCCTACTGTGACTAGATTAACGAGCTGCCCTTTTGCTTGTAGCATCAGCCATATTTCCTGCAGCTTTAGGTATCTTCATTAGATATAGAAATATTGACCTTCAGTGCTTTTTATGAGAATGTACAACAGAGAAAAGCAAGCATTTATCTATATAGCGCTGCAAACTATTCTCATCATTCCATATCGTCCTTCGCTGTACCGAGTCCGCGGCCCTTTCTAAATTTGGTCAATTTGCAACCTGCAAATCTGCGACCAGTGCGGTGGATTCGAAACCAGTTTGAGACTGCACCAGCCACTCTGAATTATCTCCCTTAAAATGTCCCTTAAAATGTCATCATCAGCTAGATCAACAGGAAATGAAGTATCAAAAGCCTTTATTGTGCACCAATAAAATGTTATGATTCAGATTATGCAAGGCCTTTCATCAGTAGAATGAATACATAATTGAAATATGGATCAAGCTTTAATGCAGTTTGATCCAAACCACAGTTTTGTCCATTATTTCAATACATAAAGAAATAAGAGGTTTTAGTGATTGAAGGTCTGTGTCATCTGGTGCGCGAAAGTATATATTAAATACTCAACAGGTTGAAGTTACACGCCTAAAAGTGTTGGTAAGAGGTAACTTTGATAGAGTGTAACTAAAATGAGATCCCACAATAACTGATCAGCAGCAGTTTCTGATACTTTTTAGCACCTTGCTGTAGGTTAGAAAGTCTGTGGGCTTGGAGTACTTTACTACAGTATGTGCTGACTCAACAACTTGTTAATCAAGACCACAGTTATGCACACACAGTCAGCTGCATGGAGCCCGTTGAGAAATACTCAGATCCCTCTTGAATATAGATATAATTAGATTGTTGCACAAGATCTTGCTGGCTGAATTATGAACTCGGGCGCACGCTGTATGTTCACTAAACAGAGTGTAGTGAGTGATGCTGCAGTGTGCACTCTAAACAATGTTGGTGGAGCATAAAAAATGAGGTATGACAGTCAGAGGTTCACAGATTTATTCCCACACTGTGGCTTGTTTGTAATGTAAGTGGCTGACAATGTGAAAATCACAATTTTTCAGTTTGTTAACATGTGTCAGGCAATGTTCTTTTTGGCAATATGGTCAGCTATCGACTTTAAAAAGCAGAGCAATGCATTAACATATCCAAACAGCCAACTTTTTAGGAGCTCTGAGCCCGGAATGTCAAATATTAAAATAAGCCCAGAAAAGTGAAAATAATGAATATAGACAGACCTCCCTAAAATGTCACAGAAAAAAAAAACATTCATAAATTAATTTGTGATTCACAGGCCAAATGCCATGTTGTAATTGCCTGGAAACTTAAATGTTTAAGGTGATAAAATTAAAATATTGTATCTCATAAATTTTCTTGACAGTTGTAGGGATTAATCAACATTTACATGTAGAAGCCCTTATTCTGCCTGTGTATTATGTGACCTTTCCCGCTCTCGTAGCTGCATACAGCACAGAGCTCTGGGGTAAATGCTGGCACGCTGTATGTGGCGTATACTCATTTAATACAAATGCAATATATTATCTGGCTGTACCCCAAATTGACCCGCACAGAATGTATTCCCATCAGCTCTAGAGGAAGAAAGCATGTACAAAATGAGTTATTGTTGCAAATGGAGGGAATGAATCTGTGTTTACACAGAAAAAAAAAACATAACAGCCACACAGCAAACACATATAATCAAAAACACAAGAGAAATTTGCCTTAAGCGTCACTTAGGTTTGGTAAATAGGATGTGTCCATACGTAAGTGGACAAAATCAAATATGAGCACATCCGAAAACAAATGACATCATTATCCTGGCAGTTTTGTGCAGAGGTTGCATCAGAATGTCTTCTGCGTATCATATCTTGTACAGATTTTTAATTCTCATATGAATTTAATAGCAATCAATCATAGTTGTGTTGGAAAACATGAATTGTGATCACAGATTGCGCTGTGCCGTTTGATTGATTATTCTGGACCGAGTTGATAGAGCAGGGAGGGCGCCCGAAACAAGGACGCCGCCATCTTTCCCTCTTTACCTCTGGGATTTAAATATTAAACATAAAGGATGGCAGATTATTATCCCTGTCACCTTGCCGTAAGCAATGATATTCTGTTTTAACAGTGCCATCGAGTACCTGCTGTGTCACATATTAGTGTGTTTTCAGGTTTTCTAAAAAAAGGCTGCGTATGAGGCATGAGGGACAAAACATCATCTCCTCAGAGAGTGGTTTTGTCAGGCTCATAATCATTGGTTACAGTCTGAAATGCTTGGTGGGAAGTGTGTTTAAATTAATAGCATAATAAATAATATTTTGCCAGTAAAACAACTAGTTTTTAATACATTTTTCATCGTGCACAGCCAATGTGAAATATGTTCAGATGTTCTGAGGTGCAAATGGCTCTTTAAGTGCTTGCTTTTTCCAACGTACTGTTACATTCAGATAATAATCTTTGAGCAACACAAACAACAGCACAACAAACACAGAGCCTTGTTCTTTTCCAATTGAACATGTCTTGGAGCCGCAGAAGCTGTATGTCAAGGAGCTATTTTAAAGTTCACAACACCCTGTTAAAATACAACAACAAAAACACAAAGCAAAGCCTTGCAGTTCTGATGCTAAACCTGTTTTTTGTCAGCTAAAAAGCTCATAATGCTAATGAAAGTTATACTTCTGTCATCTCCTATAGCCACAGTCTATTGTACATCTTTGTGACTGATTAAGAAGAGGTCTCCGGCTAACTCTCAGTAAGCAACCGCAGAATAAACACTACATTAAGATGAGCTGTTGAAACACAGAGGAATATGTTTCCAGGCCCTATAGCTCTGAAGAAGTGACAATAAAATCAATGCTCAGAGGTCATTCTACTTAGAGGCGGTAAAAATTGCAAGTGAGCACCGGGAATAAGGAGCAAATGTCACATATAGTCCTGGTAACTGCATAGTTGCAGGATGGTTACAACATTTGCACAGAGCTGAGGTTCTGCAGGATCCCACAAGTTCAGCCTGTCCTGAAATCTGCCGTGTACCTGCATTTCATGCATTTTTAAAAACAACATCTTTATTTTCCCCAGATTTGTACATTTCACATTGGGCATTCCTGGCATGCCAACACAGTACATGTCGTGAAGAGCGCATCCTTTTTACTTATTTTCAATAGCCCGTTCCCATGACAACATTATCAAAATTCTGTTGCTGCCGTCCCTCTGCATTACAGCAGAGATTGACACCACATACCAGGGCTCATTCAATCCACTCAGTGTCTGAATTGAATATGTTTGTATATACTGAGTACAAAACATTTTACACATACAAAGCAACATGCTCAAATTCACAACTACTTTATAATATGAACAACAATGAAATGTTTCTTTTGAGTTGTTTGTGAGTTCGAAATGTGACGCCAAAGCTGTGTTAAAAGTGCACTTGGAGTAATTTCACAATAGAGATAGGGGGAATAAATAGTAGGAGACTTGACTGCTGTGACCATAAATAGGCTGAAGATGTGTAATAATCTAAATCAGCTCAGCAAAAAAAAAAAAAAAAAAAAACTTGCTTTCACAAACTTTATTTTAAGCAAGCTGGCTGATTTCACGCTAGTTTAAGGAAAGCCACAGAGTCAGAGGCATCACATTACATGTATCAAACTTTGTAGTGTCCTAAGAGAGCCGTGTGAAATCCTCAAAGCCGGCAAAACATAAATCATCACAGACGCACTAGACATATTAGTTACTGAGCTCTGTGCCCGCATGAAAGTCTCAGTCCACGCTGGGAAAATCAGCGCAGCAAAAATGTCACTACCTGCCTTTTTCTGGCGCGTCTTCTCAAAGACTCTCCTCAAAGTCTCTCCATGGCTTCATCTACCCAATCACAGGGATCCAAGCCTCGTGACACACACAGGCACAGGAGATACTGTACCCCGGTTTGCCTGACACAGTGTCTTATCTCATAAGACCCACCCAGAGGAGGAGAGGGGTATACTGCATTAAGTAAGGGATGATAACATAAAATCAAATCTTTCACTTAAAAGGATGATACCACAATGAGCCGTGGCAGCGTGGTAATTTGTTATGAATGTGGGAGGGAAAATTGGCTTCACTCACTTCTGTGGTTAACTGCTGCTATCTCGATATACCATTAGCCGCTCACTTTACAGCCAAATTCCATTTCTGTGAGATGTTTCGTCCTTTTTCGAGGAGTTTTAATTAGACGATATAATTAAGGAACACATTCGGTGCAAACTGCTCGCTACCTATTTCCACCTCCAATTCCAATAAACAACCCTTGCAACAACTTTTTTTTTTTTTTTTGGGTGGGTGGGTGGGTGGTGGGGGGCTAATTTTTTTAAGGTAATTTTTTTTTTGTTTTGTTTTGCTTTGGCATCAGCTTTAGTGTTCAGCAAAAACACTTTGTTTAATGGAATTCAGAGCAACTGAAGGAGCATGCCAGCAGTCACCCGTAACCCCAAACCCGCTCTGGGACTGAATCTACATTGGTACAGTAGCTTTATCCTGTGTTGCTGTAGGGGCTATTCTCTCTGCCTTGTGCCCTTGCGTTGCCACATTTCCTACTGCACTGCACGCTAACTTTCTCACTCTCTCCAACTCGGAGCTTCTAGTTTCTAGTTGCCAAAATATTATAAAATATACAGTCATCCATGAAAGCCTCCATGTCGTTATCATGGGATGCACCTTTTTTTTTCTTTTCTTTCTTTCTTGCTGGCGGTGCCAACATTGTTTATTCATCTTAACTGAGTGGTGTTTTTGCAGTAAGCGATGCTCTGCGGAGATCATTTATTCAGCTGTGCAGAAGTTCACATATGCACATTGCGCACATTACAAATAAACTTGGGAAAGGTGGGACGTCTGAATATAATAACACATGTTTGCTCTGCTTGTTCTTGGGTACGGGCCAGACTACTACACTGCAGAGGTCACTACTGGGAGCCCAGTGAAGGCAAATGCAGAGAACCAGATGCAACCAAAATGAGTCTCTATTGGCATTCAAAGTTATGAGTATTATATCGAGGTGACAACGTGGTAAAAAAAACTTCAAGTTTTTCTTTACTGCGGAAATACAGTTTCTTTTTCTAGCTGTCTCTAGCTGTCATCGCAGGGTGGAAAAAAAGTTGATGGCAGTTAATTCTGATGGCTCATATACAGGATGAAATCATTGCTTCAAACAGACAGCGGCATGTGGCGTCCATGTCTCCCACGATTCACCCTGAGATTCCGTCAAACTGTAATTGAAGCCCACGATACTTAAATAACGTCGGATTTCATTTTAAACTTCTTAACCGCAGCCGTCAAGAAATCACACCTCTGCACATCTGAACTGGTCCATAATGTTGCTCCTCAGATATACGAGACTAAATCAAGCCCACCTTTGAAGTCTTATATATATTAATACGTCCATAAGCAATTATCCCTGATGCATTTGTCCTGACCCGCGCACCCAATACACCAATTCTGGTTCAGATTCTCTTATGAATATTAATCCACGTAACCCATTAGCAGAGAGAACGGTTTCTGATAGCCTGGAGTTGATGAACTCCCCCACTACGCCCCCCTCTCAACCCCCCCTCACCCCTCCCTTTTTTTTTCAGCTACAGATGAAATAGATTTTCTTTCCTGCTTTTCTGCTAAAAGGGGAGGCAAAAATAATTGAAGCCAAGCTGCAGGACTGAGAGAAAAGGATCAAGCACATCCTCCCTTTGACCCAGTTATCCGTCGACCTGGCCTCCCTCTAACTGAATCATTACATCTGCGATGTGATCCAAACCAAACGCCACTACTGCCCATTACCCACAGGTGTCTCCGCGTCACTTCTGACTTTGCTCAGTCTAGCCGTAATTCCCTTGATATATTATAGGATGGTAATTGGATGGGGAGTAGCCATGACTCAGAGTGGCTGGAACATGAATCAAGTCGGACAGAGCATATCTTTGTACCCAGTGACACCTAAGAGGTCATTGCTCTTGGAGTCCGTAAGCAGGGTTTTCTTTTTGATGGGTAACGACAGTCGTAAAATTTTACTGTGATGCTATTATGACAGCTATTTTGACTTCCTGTGCTGCATCCTCTTACCGCAGCTGGCTGGGGACAAACTGTGCGACGACAATTTGTTCAAAAGGACAGAGAAAGAGAGAGACGCTGACAATGTTTATTAACTGAAGTGATTTAAAAATGGTTGTAATTTTTTTTCCCTGGCACCTGACTGCAGATGGTGTACCACTGTGATGGCCCTTTAATAAACAACCCATTGCTGAGATGGCGATGTTGGATTTCTGTCAAAGGGATGGTTCCTCATTTTGGGAAATAAACTTATTTTCTTCTTCACTGAGAGTTAGATGAGGATATCGATGCTTCCGTCATGTCCGGATGGTAATGGCCAAGAAATAATCTGGCACATACTCCACTTCACTTTTGGCACAGATTAAACAAAGATTTATTGTGTTAATTATTGAGAATTAGAGGTGCTGGTAGGTGGATTTTTTTTTATCTTTAGATAGTGTTAGGTTAGCTGTTTTCTCCTGTATCCAGTCTTGGGTCTCTTCTCAGCTAAGATAACTGCTCGTAGTAGCTTTGTACTGACCCTCATATTCTGTTTGGGGTCCTGGAGGAGCCCCACTTAATATAAACATAATATAAAACTTTGTTTTACCACTGTGACACCTTGTGACTAATTTTATAAGAGATTAAATCACTTATTGCAAGTCCTATAAACACATAAAGTCACATAAAATGACTTTTTTTAAATACACTTTTTCAACTTATTCCTATGAGAATGTCTATTCTATTTTTTTCTTTGTGATACTGTAGCAGTTCTTTATTATGCTTTATAATTCAAACATTCAACCAGTCTGTGGCAATGGGAAGAACAAAATTTCCTCACATTGGGTTTTGATGAAGTCAGAAAAAAAAGAAATATACATATTTAAATTATTAAATGTGTATGGTAGTGGGATCACTGGAACCCCAAACAAAGAGGAAGGAAGGCTTGCCAACAAAATGAGCACACATGTAAATTTCTTAGTATCTGTGTCTGTATTTGAATTCAAAGTGCAAATAAATATGAATATCAGGGTAAAAGCAGAGCAATAATTAATCCAGTTGACAATGTTGGCTGCTAAGAGAGTGTGAGATCATATCTGCAAAGAGGCTTTAACTCTGAGGTGCATTGCATTGTCCTTGCTGCATCCAGTTTCCAGCGTTTGGTTATTCAACCAGGTGCTTGGACTGGATCAATTGTGCCTTTGTGAGGCATGAGTGGCTGTCCGCCTTCGAGGTTCCCTTAGTCAGCAGGCTGGTTCCTTAGATGTAATATCCTGTTTCTATACTGCGTGCTGTGGGTTATTTGTTATATTTCCCCTGGCGCTTCATATAATATGTTGTTCAGATTAAGTTGTGCTCGTGCTGTAAAATAACTGTTACTTTTAAATATGCAGCGACATATTTCATGAAATTAGAGGCTAATGGTTGAGAGATTATAATGCTGAATGCATATTTGTCTGAATAATCACTTTGAGGCTTCCGTCATAATTTGTCTTGACCTTGTGCAGCACGAGGGGGTCTTTTCTGCGTCACTGTGGAGTATTTCTATCTTTCTATTCCCAATGAGCCTTCCTAGGTAAGCATAAAAGAAGGAAAAAAATTATATATATTTTTCCTCTTGGCCTACAATGTATTTTTCTACTACATTGTGCTATATTTTGTGCAAGGTAGCATAAATCCCTGAAGACACGTATCATCAAAGACATGAGTCAACCTTGCAACTGAAAAGTGAATTATTCAAAGCATATCATTATTTCCATATGCTGCATACTGTAATGCTATCAATAATAACATCAATAACATGGTTTAAGTAGTTTACATGCCCTTGAGACTTAATATGGTTAATCAAGAGCCATGAATCTCAATGTCAATATTTTGCCCCGCACAGTAATCATTTCAGAGCTGCGGGGATGGAGGAAAAAAAAACGATAATTTCATAATGTTTTGAAATGCCATCATTTTGACCCATTTACCCATCAGACTTTATTTGCACAGACAGCAACATTCTCTGCATCTGTGCTCGGAGGAAGAGATTTACCCCGCTCATTACATAATCATTTCTTTCTCTTTGCTTGCTATACTTAGCAAGCAACCTGACATGCCTCACCAGCAAGGCCCACAGATACCTCCATCCTCCATGTACTGTTTTCCAAGGACTTTTGGCTTTGATGTGCGAAGACCTGGCATTGTTAACATTGGGAAAAGGTGTGCCTTGCATGCAAATCCAGCCGATATTTATTATTTGTACAGGAAGAGCGCTGTGTTTCGCAGGATCCTTTCTCCTTGCTGCCTTGAAGGTTAGCTTTCTGCATCTGGCGGTGTCCTGGATATTTTATGTTTTCATTTACCGCTAAAATAGAAAAAAAAAGAAGAAAAAAAAGCAACAATGTTTTCCACAGTATGTGTGTGCTCCATCTGAAACACATTTTTCGCCCCAGTATTTACCATATGTATTCTGCTTTAGAGCTGCTTAGAGCCTGTTCCCAAGACAAAGTATTCTGTGGAGGAAAACTGACTTGCCATCTATACAGCGCATTAAATAAATGGTATTTTGTTCATTTGATGCCAACATGTCACATTTGCTTCTATGTTTAATATACATGTGTCATAATTAGTAGTCAAATTTATTTAATCTAAAAAAAAAAAAAAATTAAGATACAATCTAAAAAAGACATCTTGGATATTTTATTTGTTTTCTTCTTATGTCAGTCTTAATTTACACATATTTTTGTAATATCAAACCTTATATTGCTGATTTGCTGTATGAAAACTGAAAGAGCAGCAGAGATGCAACTCTGATTCACCAAAAACTTGATAAACTTTATTTGATGACGAATAAACCATTGATCCATTTTAATCCTGGATGGTTTTGAGGAACTGATTAGAGATAATGATATCATGTAACAATCCACAACCTGCAGGTTTCCTAACAACCCCATAACTCAGAGGATGAATAATAATGTACTCTCACCAAAACAAGGTGTCAAAACAAATCACAGACAGACGTCGAGTAACTAAGAGGAATAAATAACCTGAGGCCGCATTATTTTTTCGCAACTTCTCTGCTCCCCTTTTTTTTCAGTTCGTGACATAATTCAAGCGTAAAAAAAGTACAAATCAAAGTTAATCAAAGCCAAGCGCAGCAAATCAAAACAAACTGTGGAGCATTTGAACAATCAAAGTCCAAATTGATGGATAGCCTGAGGAACAGGCATCACTGCGAACCTCGAACCCCGAGTGTCAAATGGTGAGAATTGTGAGGGCTTTTAATGGATGCTCTATTTTGTACCTTTGATTTGAAAAATGTTCTTCTAAACACAGGGCCGTAAATGCTGCGGTGATGACAGCAAATGAATCTTTGCCCCATGAATCCCCTTCGCGAGACAAATGTTCCTGAAAAAGCTGCAGATCAATTGGCGATTGCTTGATATTGCTTATGAATGGAGCGTGGGCAATTTGGGGAGCGCGGGAATGTGAGGCAGCGCGCCGGCATTGCTCCAATGGGGGACTTTCAAACAGACTGGACGGTGCCTTTGCCAGGTATGGATGCTGCAACAATGCCAGCACCTTGACGTGAGTTGGTGATACACAGCTCAGACTGCTCAGTTTAAAATTATGCACATTCTGTCTTCGCCGGTCTCTGGCAGGTGGGCTGGAGAAGTTGTCAGATGAATAAAGTTCCAAAATGAAATATACAGTACTCGTGTAAGTAATTGATAGAGTGTCCATGAAACCTGGAAAAGGCATCCTTGAACATTCTCATCTTTTTTTTCCTGGCAATAATAGTTGCAATGGTAATGGCATACAAATAACAGTGCTGTTAAAGTCTGACCCTGAATTCTAGGCCCTTTGGTGGGGTAAGTTCAAATGTTGTTATCTGGAAATTGCAGGGTGGGTAAATCTTCAAGTAACTGCATGTTAATTTGATCTTAATGTTTTCAAAGAAGATAGGATGGGAGGCTCATCCACAGTAGATACTGTAAATGCTCCTTGCTAATCACTCAAGGAACTGTATCTGGCTTTTGAAGGCTGAGGTAAAGGGAGTCTTTTAAACCTACTGCGCTTCATCCAGTCAAACCCCTGTATATGTATATTTTTCACATTTCATATTTATTTATTTATCCACAGTGACAATGATTATTGATAAACGTCACTGTAAATGTGACGATTTTCACCAAAAGGCTCATTCTCAATAATATTCAAGTTTTCAAAAGGTCAACCTGACAAGCACAAAAAGAATACCGGGAGTAAGATTGTACAGTAATTTACGATGATCAATGAAGGGGCAAATATAATAAACATTATCTTTAATAGTGTCGCGTATTTAGCTAAATGCAGTGTGCTGCAACATATTACTTACCACAAAAAGGAAAAGTGTCTCCAGCTTTATTGGGCCCAGTTCTAATGGCTACTTCACCACTCTCAGATTGCAGTGATTCAGCCATAAGGGTGTGTTTTGAAAGCTTTTTAACCCTCCACACTAATGACAGAATGAGCACTCAGACACAGCCACCATCTTATGAAATACACAGACAGCATACTCCCACTCACTCTGCTCCCAGAGTCTGTGCTCTGCAGAAAATATCTCCTGCCCCACGCTGCCAGTTTGAACTGCTCCCATCGGGTTTCTGTCTTTGCCATACCGAGTGGACAGCAGATAGACATCGAGCCTTCTTCCTGCCTCAGGCTATCCAGTTACTAAACTAAACACAACAAAAAGCCTTGCATCTAATGTAGAAACAGCTTTGCCTGCCTACAAGTAGTAGGAGAATAAATACACTCTGATGACCTATGGCTCTGTATGATTGTAGTCTGCCCCAAAAGTACCCAGATAAGAACATATAACATGTATTGGACTGGATCACTCTGAGGTTAACAGACTTGAATTGCGGTGAACTGAAATGAATCAGGATGGACTTAACTGAACTTTGAATTGGTGGGTTAAAATGGGGTGAAATGCTAAATGAAGTGTCAACGGAATGATATGTGAACATGAGCAATTAAGAGCTTCATTTCACCTGACCTGCTGTTGCTTAATCCGAGGTAGCGCGTAGTCTCCTGTTTTAGGGTTACTGCTGCAGAAAAAAGCTGCAGCACAAGGAGGTTTGACAGTTTGTGATGTACTGTAGCTTTTGGTACAGAGGCGCATGCAGAGTCTTTGTATGAGGTATGTGGCCAAAAAAACAGCACAGGCAGCTGTGTGTATGTGTATATTAGGAAATAGTAAATTTGTTAAAATATTAGAAGTGTATATTTCAAGATAAGGACCAAAAGCAATCAAAGTGTGAATGGATAAATATAGCAGCAGAAGTTATGTACCAAAAGGCAATCAGCTGAGTTAAAAAGATATCTGTATATACAATCAAAATTTAACAAACCATCATCCTCATATAAGGAATCGTCAAGGAACTAATGACTATGAAAATATTTTTAATTACAGTGTTAAAAATCAGAATCAAAATAGATGATAAAACCCACTGTGGCAGAAAAACAAATATTGAATGTGTTAACTATCATA
>JAOXYL010000039.1:9757559-9789663 GCA_028564955.1 Terapon puta | reverse complement strand
TTGTTTCTTTCAGGATGAATTGTAATCACTTGCCCTTTGTAGC
This sequence comes from Terapon puta, assembly GCA_028564955.1. Lineage (NCBI taxonomy): Eukaryota > Metazoa > Chordata > Actinopteri > Centrarchiformes > Terapontidae > Terapon > Terapon puta. The sequence goes on along the minus strand of JAOXYL010000039.1, from coordinate 9,789,620 downwards.
GCCATCGTCAGGTCAAGTCTTTGTTTTATGAACAAATGATAAAACCTGCAATGACATTCCCAGCAGCCTTGGCTGTACTTTGTGATAATTGCTAATTAGCAAAGCTTGCAAACACACTAAAATAGGATGGAGAACATGGCAAACATTGTACTTGCCCAACACAAGCATGTTGGTATTGTGCTCATGAGCATGTTTGCATGCTGATGTTAGTAGTTAGCTCAGGGCACTGCTGTGGTTAAGTATAGCCTCACAGAAGTGCTGTCATGGCCGTGGATTCTTGTTTCATATTCGTATCAAAAAGAGGAATGTGGGATTAAAAACACAAAAGCAGGCCTTGGTTGCTGCTGTTCTCGACAGAAGTTTTTGTTTTGTTGATTGTTGTTATTTGGCTTTTGCTCCATGACATGTGCCCAAAGAAAGATGCAAAACAAGGCTGAATTATGAAAATAACAGCACTGCATTAGGAACTCAGAACAATAAGATATTTAACCCTGGTTGACTTACACGTTGCTTTCAGAGACACGGCACAGCTTGGTGTCATAATGTTAAATAAAATTGCCTGGTTTGCACAAATGCATAATAATGATATGGCGTGTTTGCAGGGAGCAGAGAGATCAAGGGGCATGGACGGGCAAGACAGGGGCGATTTTATTTTACAAGCTCTCTAATAAAGGTTTTGAACCATAAAATCAAGATGTACACTGATTAGCTACGTTCAAGCCACTGACCTTCCCCTGTGACTGCAATTACACCTGATACCAGTTTATATGAAGGTGAGCATGCAGGTTAAATGTGTTTGTTCAATATAATCAAATCATGAATGATCGTGAAATACATTTGATTATAAAATTAGCTGTAACCAGATTTTGTCATAAAAACAGGCTTCAAATAAATGCTTCTGCAATTGTGATTGGACATAAATATTGGTGTATTTTGATATAAATAGTCAGATAATTAATCCAGCATTTGATCTGGTGGGGGGCGTCACCTACTGCCTAATTATTAAGAGGACTGGTGAATAAATATATGCAAGAATTGGAACAATGTGACCTTTTGCAAATAGAAATGTCTCTCACAAGACAATATAATTGGCTGCATCGAAAACCACAGGGAGAACAATTAATGATAAGAAGCAAATATCTTTGTCCCTAAACAGCAATGTGACAGAGATAAAAATGAAACGACTCAAAGCTGTGTCTGTCAGCTTTTACTGTAAAAGTGTTTTACCGTAACTTAGCGTGCACGTGCATATGATCACAGTAACTCTGTACGTTTACGGCAAAAGTGCGCACTTTGCTACTTTCTCTAGAAGTGGATGAGATGCTGCAGAGGTTAAGCTTCACATGCGGGAAACGACAGTGTAATTACTGAGATGACTGCAGCATGCAGAGGACCTGCTTCAGCTCAGTATGCAGCTGACAAGAAACAAGCTCGGCCCCTGAATGGGACTTGTCATGCCTTTGAAGGGGAACGTGCAACACGCAGCATTACACACAAACCGATCATAATCAGTCAGGCGACTTCACAACATTGTGAAGACAGAGTGAGGAGCATGATAACTGATTTTAAAACGCACCTCTGCTTTCAGGAGCTATCATTTTTGACAACAACAGTTAGGGACAGCGAGGGCATTTTGAAAGTTGTATTAGATGCTCTACATTCGTGGCGTGTAACATTTATAAGATAGGAATAAGAACACTATAATGTTCATTTATAAATGAGTTTTGTCTGCTTACTTTTGCTCCTGAGGAGTTTGTGTAGCGCGGCTGCTGCAGTATAGACTGTGCTTGAGGAGTCTGTTTTTTTGTTGTCAGCAGGATTTTTTTTCCCTCGCTCCTACATAATTCATAACTCTGTCCTTCACTTTCATATAGTTCTACTTGAATGCGAGTCAACCCCCTCCACGCAGACACAAAAATAGATTTTAGTTCTGAGCATCCTTTTCCTGCCATGGTAAACCCCCTAACTCACATGGACTTGAAAACTGAAATCTGACTATGCTGTGGCATAACGCTGTCTAGATTACAATGGAGCCTGTATTTGCCTCAGTATGTGGCACAAAGTGGATAAGTGGCTTTTTAAAATATTGTACAATGCGAACAGCAACTCCTCCAATTCAGCATGGCGACCGCATTTCACACTATTATTTTTTCGCCAATCTGCCGCACGATGATGATGTAGCCGTTGAAGTGTTTCTGGAACAATTCCTCTTCCGAGTGACCTAGAAACCAAAGACCAAATCTGTGCTCTGACGTTAGAGAAGATTGACACCACCTTTATGTCTGTTTCTTAAATACGAAGCAGCCGCCAGCAGTCACTTACCTCACCTGGCACAAAGGCAAACATAACCCTGTCTGAAAACCATGGCATCTCACTTTTACATTGCGCAAGTTAAACGCAAGATTCAAAACGTGAATAAATGAGATTCAGTTGGTGGTTTCTGCCCGTTTCCAGCCTTGATGCTGAAGTAAGCTAGCTGGTGGCTGATAGTTGGTTCTTCTTTGCGGTAAAAACATTAGAAGGAGTATCAGCTAACTCCCCTCAAGTAAGTGTATACGCATATTTTCCTAAACTGTTCCTTCAAGAAATGTGATCAGTGTGATTTAGTGGAGCTCATGTGTGGTCGTTTCTGATACAATCAGTGTGTTTTCTTTCCCTCCATGTTTCAAGTGTTGTCTTGTCCTGTGATCATAAGACCAGACCCCTGTGATAGTTGGCTGCCACTAACTCTTAGATAAGAGAAAAGCTTGATAAGAAAAATGGTTTACTATAATAATTCACAGAGGCTATAAACATTCATGAAAAAAAGCAACATTTGATATTTTGGGGAAATATTTTTGTATTTTCCAGGAAGAGTATCAACTGTTGGCGTGGGAGTGGTAATATGAAAAAGGGGTGTTTTGTGAGATTATCCCATTTTTCAGTTTTGTGTTCATCTTGTGCCTTATGGGAGCCACGATAACACCAAAGGTCTTGTCTATCTGAATGCACAAACTCCGTCATTGCATGGCGATGTGTTTCCAGAATAGGTCAAATGATGCTGCCATTAATATTTCAAACACTCTAAATGGAAAAAGATGTTCATATGGTCGAAGTGTCCAAATAGCTGTCCCCTTTTCTAATAAGACAATATATATGAGAGACAATTTCCAGCATCAGATCAGGGAGATGGGCCTATCTATTTCTTGTTGAGCCATTTATCTTACCAGCATTGATGAATTCATTATGGTGACAATTCCTGTCGCTATAATGAAATGCCACCCAAAGATTGGCCCCTGGTTGAAATGGAGAGCAGCGATATCTACCTCAATAATTGTAAAATTTCACTCCTTGGGAGATCCATCTTTCTTCTGTAGGCTCATATTACTTAGCACGCTATTGTGTCTGCCATTGCTGAAGGTCTCTTTGACATCTAAATGAGTTTAGAACTTCCCCCTTCAGCACACGCCTGTCTCTAATTGTGCCCCTTACAGGTTTAGACAAGGATAGGAAACTTTGATTAAAACTCATTATGGGCCAAACCTGCATCATAAGTACCTATTAAGATTTTTATTCCAGTTTATTATCAGGTTAAAATGGCTGTTAGCCCTAGATACATGATTTTTAGACAAGCACATGTTCTGATTGCTACATTACAGCATATTAATATTTCCAATGTTGAGTAATGGGATCTTTCTCCAAACAATGAGCAGCTGTAGGGAATGTAGAAAAGGTATGGTGCCCATGATTTGCTTTAATTTATATTTGTAAGTAATTTAACTACAACTTTGGCTATGAAACCATACTGGACACAAGAAAGATAAACTCAAAGGCAGCCATAATAGAGTGTGAGTACATAATTGCTTCCGAGTTGCCAATTATTATAGGAAAATGCTCAATAACAATACCCCCTACAAAGGTAAGAGAGACACAAGATCCATTTGCCAAAGCACTTCAATGTGCCTCACTTAAAATGAAAATGCTGGTCTAAACACGCTCTCCCTCACCAGCTGTTGTCACTCTCCGCTGCCCAGTGCCTGTAAAAGTTTTGATGGGATGTGTGTCACTGGATTATCTCGCCTACATCCCCCCCAGGCTTTCATTGTAGGTCTGTGACATGGGCACAGGCATTTAGTGCGACTCCCAAGTGTCACTGGCAGCACAGCAGGAACCCGCAAGGCTCCAGGAAACACCATCTATCATTGTCATAAGGCCAATCATCCACATCAGCAGGGCCTTTCTTTCAGCAGGAACCATGACACCCATTAAGCGGTCTCACTGACCCTGTTCTGGTATATATTATTCTCCTTTTATCTTGTTTTTGTGTGATGGCGTATCGCAATGCGGCATAAAACGCGGTATCGTATTTGTCATGTTTGCGCTGCTCCTGGAGAAGGCCATGTTAAAAACGCCTGAAACGCCTTTTGATGGAATTGCTTATGACCTCGTGGCAGAGTTCGAGTTAACTGCTAATTGGGTGTGAGATATCAAGCTGGATTTGGGTACTTTACAGCCCAGATAAATGTTGAGGTCATTCGAAATTGCAGTTGTTTTGATCATCCGACTTTGTCCCTTGCCAGATAAGGAACTGTTTGTATGATAAGAGTTATTGGATATTGGAACTTCTGTAGAGTTCATTACAGCAAGACCTCCCAATACAGTGGTTGAAACACTGAAAAGTAATTTAAGGGCAGACAGGAAAACATCTAAAACTATGAACAATTCAGATGTAACAAATTGAAGCTAATAAAATATTAATCACTGCTATATTTATGAAAATGTCGACAAATGTACCTGCATCAATTCTCATGCCTATTTGAAACATTGTTTTCTTTTGTTTGTTTTATGATTATAAAACAAAAAATGTAAATGTGATGTTTTTTCTGTAATTATATGTATTTTATTTTGAAATGTATGTTTATGAATGAATAAAGCTAACTTCCTTAAAAAAAACATAACCTAATTTTCTTATTGCTGAAATAGTTACAGTGCAATGACATATGGTTTGGACAGGACTTATGTCCATGCTTTAAGTGGCAGCTGGATGCATGAAGCTGCATATAATTAGCTCAATGTCATGTTGATTTAATTTTAATTTTATACAGTAAACACCGGGCCACTCGTCTGCACCCACCGCATGATTTGACTACACGGACAGGGTGATACTCTAAATAAATAACTACAATTCTGATAGCACCATGAATTTTTTAGATGTCTAGTTCAGTGCCAGAGTGTGGTCTAGCCTCAGGTGTACATACTTAAATGGGAGTAGATGTACTGGTAGACAAAGAAATTAGAGCTTTTAACATATGTTTAGTGGCAATCACACTCATTGTCTAATCACATGTTAACAATAGGCTGACAGCTTAATTGGGCGTGACCTTTGTCACGACCTATAGGTTTGCAAGCCACCCTGCCAAGTTATTTAGAGTTAAGGCAAAAATGCTCAGCAAGAAAAAAAGAGAGGTGTTCAAGTTGAAATCCACCAGCTACAGTGCCTAGTGAGCCAAGAAGGTAATTTCAAGCCACGCTGGCAGTACACAAATGAAATGCAGTTTATTTTGGTCAGTTAAAAAGTTTTCATGAGCCTGTATTTCTTGCATGCTTGTATTTCACTTTACACAGCCTGGAGCTCAACCCTGAAATCCAACTACAAAATGTAAAATTACTGGTCAGTCAAAACTGCACATCCGCAATCTCAATGCACTGACAGTTCTTACAAGACATTCACAAGCCTTATAGTACATGCTGAGCTCTCTGCCCACGCTGCTCCCACGTTCCCGCAGCTTGTTAATGCAGATTCCAACAAGGAGAACCTTAGGCTTTATTCTCTCGGTGCAGATCATGAAATAGTGCGCTAGCTCATTCAGTTTGATGGTGCTGCCTGCTTTGGCTTAACCCGGTGAGATAGTACCTCAGCTGATCTCTGCGCAGAGATGAGCTCCAGCTGCACACATCTGGAATAATCCACCTGCACCTCTGGAGGACGGTTCAAATCAGGGCATGCAGCAATGTTTCAGCTGACCCCTGTCAAAACAGCTTACAAGCAGGATCATGCATCAATTTCTATGGCTGTCCAAGCAGCAAATGGACAATGTCATAATCGGTGCCAGTCATATGAGGAACCCAGTTGCGTCAGTGTCTTGAATTTCAAGATATTTCATTATCCACAGCATATATGTTATTTTCTGCACAATTTTTTGTCATCTCATGCTCGTCTTTTATTTTGAATTACATATAAAGCGGAGTATTCAAACGGCGCGTACACTGAGTAACATTAGCTTGGACGGAGTGTGTACATCAATCATAAAAGTGCGCCTGGCTGCAGAGGACAGCTGTGTTGCCCCAAGCTGGAGAACAACGGCTCTCGCGTTGTCCTTTTCGACGCGTTTGCTGTGAGGGCCTGTGGTGGAACAGTAGAGCAAGAAAACATCCTCCAGCCTAACAGCCATAAACAGGATTGATGTCTGCGACCAAGACGTTTGACTTTATCCACTCGAGCTTGAGAGGGATCATTCGGCTTCATTGAGCTGTACTGCGGTTTTGATGGAATTGTTTTTCCAACAATATTTTGTTTACCTGTTGCCAGCCATTATCACTCAATGCTGTGTGGAATGAATAAAAGCTAGTGTTATTTGCTTAAAAGCTAAATGATCAGGACTCAATATTTCTTATTGGAAGTTTAGGTTAAACATACTGTAAGTTTATGTGTATCTTATGTCCCGAAGTAAGTTGTAATGACAAAAAAACCCCCCAAAAAACAAAAATAAAACAATGTCACAGTATGGGTATGGATGGCTGCCCAGAACAGGGCTTCCGTTTAAAAATCTTAAATAAGTGTTTTGAGAGGAACTCTCAACATCCCAAAGTACTACAGCTCTGAAATAGGGATTTAAAAATGAGATATTCATTTAAATTAATTTAATTAATGATAATATTCAGCAATAACACATTTGATACCTATTAAATTGCAGTATTGATAGTCCACTTTAACTAACGTGACTTTCCTTTACTCTCAGCAGCAGGTGCAGCTGTAAAACTGTGTGTTTTGGGTTGTTAGACAAATCCTGAAGACTGGAAGTCTCAATATTCTTTTGGTCAGGAATAAAGATAACATAAATCTGCTTCAGATTCTGCACTCACATAAAGGTTAAATGATGCGTAAATTATTCGAGGCCTCAAAAGGTATTTGACTTCATTCTAATGTTTATGAAACCACTTTTGTATTTGTTTAGTGGTGTGCTGGGAGGAATTAGCATCCTGCAATACTGGAACATAATGAGGGAACACTGTTTGCACCATAGGGTGCATCTGGTCCTGTAAAATAGCCTCATATTCCTTGGTAGCTACTCATAACACATTGCAATCATGGGACCTATTGTCTCCCATGAGCTGACTGTCCATACTATTATAGGGCTGACACCATCATGTTAAACAGTCTGCGACAGTCATTGCATTTTGAATGCAATCTTTTATTTTCTCACCATCCAGACGCCCATCTGGATTCAGAAAAATGGCTGAAAAAAACTCACAGTACTTCTCCTCTGTTTTTCAGGGATACAGGTTTCATGACTTTATACACATATACTTGATTTTTGTTCACTGGCTTTGTATAAACTTGGTTTCTGCTCGGTGATATCAATTGTTATATTGGTTGGTTACATGGTTATTTCCATTACAGTTATTATTATCAGTACTGTTAAGTGTTTCTATTCTATCTCTCGACATGGAATACAAAAGATGCATTTACAGTTTTTGTTCTTTTTTGTTTGTGTTCAGGACATGTTCAATAAATATGGCTAACTAAACAAAAAATTGTAAATTAAGTGTAATCTGTTATTGTTATCATTTTCTCTCAGAAAAATAACAGCTATATTGAGTAATTTTAATTAAGGAAATGATAACTTGGAAAGGTTTGTACTGGAAACATTTTTTATTTGTCTAATTATGCCTAATATTTAATTCTCAAAATGACGCTTTATGCCCGTCAATAACCAAGAATAAACTGTGGTGAGCAATGACATCTTAACAGACACAAAGTAAAACAAGAAAAATAGTAAAATAATTGATGTATTAAAAGCACAAAATGTGTTTAAGGGAATAATACAGCACTGATTGTAAATATTTAATGACTAAAAAGTGAATACTGATGTTATTGCAAGAGTGAACAAAGACTCTTCCATGTACTTATTTCTCAGAAAAATGAGACACATTAGATCTACTTGGTCGTGCTGGTTATTGCTCAAAGGGCCTCGGTTAATGCGTTACTTAAAAGATCTTTTAGGTGCCAGTGCACAAAAACAATCTAAAATGAGACCTGCTATTATCTAATAGTCACCTCTGCCAAGTGAAATGTGTTTGCTGTTTGAGGTGAGGCAGGTGCAAAGGTTTGGCCGGAGTCCTAAATTGATTTTCATCTTTGTAAGCGACATTTATGCAGTGCTTGTTATTATGTGCAGCCTCAGTCTGGCTCAGTTTCCCCACTGCCGGGCAGACAGCGCTACTGGAGTGTGCATGGAAATGAGCTTGTGGTATAATCCGCGGCAGTATCGGCGCACATCCTACACTCAGACAACACCCAGTCTCTGCTTATCCAAAGAGGTTGGATAAGTGCTACCTGCCAGACTTATTCAACAGCCATTCAGGACACCGCAAAAGGAAAATGGGATGAACTATTTATTCTAAAACCTACTCTCAAAACGAGAGAATGAATGAATTTTAAATACATAATTAACCTACATTCTGTTGTACTGCTCCAGCATGTTATTTCCAGAAATTGGATGTAACAGAGAAGTATTAATAATAACTTTTTTCTACTTTCATTATGGTGCCACAGGAGTGTGAATTTGTGGAATTGCAAATATTATAGATGAAGCATTACTGGCAGATTTTCTGTGAGAGTGAGAAAAACTTGATGACTTGAAAGCAAAAAGAAAAGTAAAACTCTCTTGACTGGATAATGGCTGCAGTGTTTGCCAGAACCTTTGCACCTCAAATGTTTAACACCTCCAATGACGTCCTGTACTAGCAACTGTCTTTTTCTGCATCTCTCTGTCTCATTATCTTATTTTAATCTCACATGGGGCCTTGCAAACAAAACATAATAAGTTTTTCTGTCATTTAATTGCCATTAGTGCATTGGATAAATAGATCCTGGAAGATGTGAAGCAGAAAAGCTGCTGTATATAATTAAGTGAATGTTATCAATTTCTCTAGCTATTTAACATAGCTGATTCCATGTCCTGGATGAATACTTGATTGTAATCAAAACTGTCTTATCTAATCACCGCATTACAGATTAGACCAAATTATGCCAAATTGGGCTTTGAGAGGGACGTTTTGAAACAGTCCGCCCTGTGCCCAGCAGTGACTATCATGTTAAGTGTAACAAAACACAATCAATATATGTGGCAAGCAGATCAGAACTAAAAATCAGTGGAAATCCTTGGTACTAATGAGGTAAATGTCGGTTTCAGGGTGTCTTTCGGGGAATTTCCTCCAATATCTTGCCGAGATAAACTTCAGACTTCAAGCAATTTATGTTTATAAATAATGAAAAATTAATGGGTTGAGTCGTGCATTGGGAGGGAATGTACAAACGGCCATTTTTACAGCGATGGAAACACAAAATTCCCTGTTGTTGTGTTCTGCACGTAGTGAGTGATGGCAGTGAGTAGATTAACTGATCATGCAGATCATGCAGACATGCAGAAGCAATCATACCTCTAACCCACAGTGACATGTTTACTCTAAACCACTGAAGAATCATGAACACCAGTGTGCCGTAGCAGCAGCCCCGATCACTAATGCACCATGCGATGAAAAGGGAATCCTGTTTGGAGGAAAATATCCCAAATCGTGATTCCTGTGCTAATTTCAAGCATGGTGGCTATATTTGTCATTCACCTCGAATAACTGAGCATATTTGTAATTACTTAACATGTTAACGTAATAATGTCCCGAACAGACACAAAAAATTGAGTCAGCATTTTCAGTTGCGAATCAATTGTTGAAAGGATGATGAATAATTAACAAGAGCTCCATTTAATACCAGAAGAATGCTATGCTGATGAAATGCCTACCCACATACCTAAAGAAATTTATACCCTACATTAATATATATTGGAAATGGAGTTGAAGACATTAATATAAATTGGTATTTTCTATATGGGTCAGTTTAACTGGTCAAATGTCATTAATGTAACCCGGGTTCATGAACGTTGCTGTCTGGTTTCTAGACCTCTCCCAGAGTTTTAGTTAGGTTGTAGTCTATTTACAAGAGAACTACAGAAAATGAACCTGTGATGGATATGTGATATACACTACTGGAAATAATGAGAAGTAAGAGGCATTATGTGTGGAATGAATAAAAGTTTTTTTTTTTTTGCTACAAAGGACTACTTCACAAAAGATTTAAGTTTTGTGTAGTCATACTGCACTTACATGCCGCGTCATCTCAAAACCGCCGCGTCTTTCTTCTGTCGTATTATATTGTGAGATTTTAGAAGTACTAAAGTCATGTGTCCAGATTCCAACAATGCAACCACCAAAAATGTTCCTCACTTTCCCACAGTCAGAATCCAAGCCTACTCTATTCATTTAAAGATATTAACTGTAAATAAATGTTATCTCTCCATATGATTTAAATGTCTGACAGGATTGCAGTTTTAGTGAAGAAATATAAATATTTTTTTCTAAATCTAAATAATTTTCCCTCTTTTTTGCGTAACCATTGAGATATTTAATTGAATCAAGACTACTAGATATAAGAAGAAAAAAAACAGCTACACATGTGTAATTATAAACACCTTTTAATGTCATCACCTCTTTAACATCGACAGCGTGGGTGTCAAAACTGTGCCTTTTAAGGCTGCGTAACCCTGGAGAGAAGAGGTAACACATTCTTCCTCTGACAAATGACATAATGAATTCATAAGTATTAAAATGTAATCTTGTTCAGTTTAACATGGTGCATGATCAATATGGTAGTTATGGATTTTTTGGTGCTAAAGGCTTACTATCTATTGTATCTGTTGTATTTGTTTTTTTATGATCAAGGTAAAAAAAAGTAGACATTATAGACAGGTTTGTTGTTTCCTGCTTGTGGTACCCATTCCCCTCAATCATATCGTATGATGGTTATGATGTAGGTGAAGAATATAGTCCTTAGCACATCTCACAATAAATATACGAGTCTTCATTCATGCAAATCCTTATGTAAGCTGTAATGTGTATTTACTCAGTAACTGCATTCATACAAGGCGTTTACTCAACGTCTTCTGGTAAGGATGCATTTCATACATATGAAGTTGTGATAAAAGACAAATATTGTGTAAACAAATTACAATGAGGTTTCTGAGAACCTCCTCTGCGAGACCCTGTAGTGAATTGTGAATGTGTGAGGACAGAGAGAAAAGGAGCACAATGAAAATGTGTCTATCACGATTACGTTACTTCAAAAGAGCAGCCTCAGTCGCTACTGTGGGCTTTCTGGCTGCTTGAGAGGAGGAGACGGCTTCTGTTGAAACCCATATTGTTTTTTTTTTTTTTGACAAATCATGGGTGAGCGTTACGTGCTTTCAAATTCGCCACACAAAAGAAAAAGCTCTGAGCAGGTACACTCGCCCCGTGTAATCACCTCAGCATGAATTCAAAACATTAGCAAAAGCAAAGGAAAAAGAAATGCAGCTTGAAAGACTTTGTAGCTGCAGTGAAGCTTTGAAATTTATGAAGGCAGAAGATTCAAACATAATACACTGTGTTGCATGTATAACACTTCCCTAAAGGAGCACTTATTGGTGAAATAACGCACGAATTTGACAAGTATTTGGTTGGAATCTCAATAATGAATTTATCTCTTTAAATCTGTGTTTGGGAATGCCACGCATAAAACACACATTAAATTATTCAAGCATTAAGAGTATTTGCCACTATTGCAAATGAAAAAGTGAGCCTGTGAGCCACAGTGCTGTCCCCATTCTGACTTTATGCTTTTCATCCTCCTTCAACAGGTATTATCTGTTTACTGCTCTCACTCCTGGGACCCGGTAAATATTGTTACTTTAGCACTCTGCAGCCTCCGAGCTGTTCAACAAGCTTCGGTTTTCATTGGATAAAAGCTAAATGTGTTTGTCTCCTCGCCACCACCGGAACTCTAGGAATGCATTACAAACAGGGAATAAAAATGAACCGGCTGCACCACAACGTTTACACAGCTGCATGTAGAGTCAAGCACACCACCCATCACCTTCTGCCCACAACCACAGATGGGTTGGTTTACATTAACAATTAATGTCCCATTATGCCCCCAGGGCCACAGTTGCTAACCTTGATCCAGATACCTGCACTGTGACCTCAGGGAAGGACCCAAGCCCCCTGGAGTTAGTTGGCTGACCTAAATCCTGGGGAGCAGTGGTAGCGCCTGCTGTGACTCATGCCTGTCTTTTGGTCTCAGCATATAGCAGGTAGACTACCTGCCATTGTGCATGCTCTTTGAGTCCGCCTGTGCAGCCTATTGTTGCTATAGCATCAAAAGTAAGGAGATGTATGGTGACCTAGATGTAAGCTTTGCCTTCAGAAAATCCTCTGTTCCCTAAAATGAATAAAGGGTACAAGGAAATGTCTGCACAAATACTGCTGATGAAAGCTTTTTTGAAGTGACTGCCCTTACAGGAACTGTATATTGTTTTTTCCTCAAAGAATAAGGGACTTATAAAACAACAGTGTGAAGAAAGTTCAAATATATCATCAATATTTCTAATCTATTAGTACTGAAAAATGCAAATGAATGACATCAGCAGTGAACTGTGAAGAAAATACACAATATGTGTTGTATATATTATACAGTTATTTATGTACATACATCTAGATCTTGGTATAAATGTGGGCTAATTAAATGATTAAGTTATCATAGTGCTCTAAAATCATCACACTCTGATGCTGAAGCAATTGCATAATATTGTATATTTGATGTAAAAGTTATCTCAACTTAACAATATTTATTTGAACTATTTTTCTCTGACTAATTGGCATCTGTCAGTGCTTCATCTGATGTTACTGGATTATAATATCTGATGCACTAAAGCATAAGAGGCTGTTTACTGTAGTGTCTGGCCGACTCTTCTAAATACTTCATATACTGTTGAATAATTTAAGCAGAACTACCAGTAAAATTGGACTTTAGAGTTATACTAGAGTTTACATAAATGTAATAGTACAATATTTCTCTCTGAAATATAGTGAATTAGAGGTAAATAACTAAAGTACTAGAACATCAAATTCGGGCAGTACAGTGTTTGAGTAAATATGACAAAGGAAAGGAAAAATATGATGTGAATTATCAGTATATTTCCAGAAATACACAAAACCAAAATAAAACACGTCACTTCATGTTTTCCATCCTTGTTTGAACTTATGCCACAGATTGCAGCGAGGTCCCCATAAGCCCGGAGAAAACTACCTCGAATAGTAAACAGAAGCTATGTCAGCAATAATCACATGTGTTTTTCAGTCGATCGATCAGTTTTAATCAGGACTGTGATGGATTGCATTGCAAGAGGCGCTTAGGTCGAGAAGCACTCAGCTGGCTGCTAAGTGGAGGCAATTTTATTTATTTTAATTTTATTTATTTTCCATGTGTTGATGGATACAAATAGGTCTATTAGTTGTTAGTAATGAGCGATTAACCCAGGCCAGACAACAGGACATAAAAGACATACATAAAAAAAAACCCCTATAAAAATGACACAGTGGCCGTACACCCACTGAGATGTGCAGGGACCTGCCAGAGACCACATGACAAAGAGCTGAAAATGCGTCTAATCTGCGATTGTTGTGATAAAATCCAATTTTAGCAGACGAATGCCATGTTCACATATGTCGCACAGACAACACATTAAACTTTGTGACACGAAGATGAATTAACAATATAAGAAATGATATATTACTCCATACAGCTGGCTTATTTATCTGCACGACATCATTCCTTTGATCTCCGTCACGGTGGCCAACGACTACTGAATGGATCCGCTCTTCTCTGCAAACACTGCCAGCTGTGACTCTGAGGAAACGTACAGTATTCCCCCCATCTGGCAGACAACTAACCAGAGCAGACAATGTTCACAATTTATCACCATCAAAAGTTCAAATGCTATTCTAAAAAAACTTCCTCCTCACTACGCGATGTGTCATATCTATTAATGTTAATGTTTACCATCCACATACGGAAAGAGAATAATCACTCTCAGTCAATATAGAAATGGTAAAGACGCTGAAAAAAAAAAAAAAACTTGTTATAGAGCTCAGAAGTAAAGATAATGTAATTTTTCCCCCATTTCCTGTTCTTCTTCATTGGGGTGAGCACTGAAGTGGATAATTAAATGTAAACTGCCCAATGTAATTTGTCATGTCATGTGAAGGACCCAAGGCATTTTCACAGCGAGCAGATGCTACTCAGCACTTCTCTAGCAAAATCTTTCATATGGGTCACAGTTTCCTTTGCTGTTGTTCGTGCCAGATGGCTAAGTTGGAGGGGTTTGCCTTTCAAAACCACCTTTGTGTGCATTTTAATAGCTTCTAAGTGTAACATTAATGAGAGCCTGGAATATACAGTTGTTGTCCAGGTGCCTTTGAGCAAAGTGCTTGACCCCCAGCTGCTCAGTGATCAGCAGTGAGGCCGTTCTACTTGCCAGATACTGGGTGTAAACACTGTGTATTGATTATAAATGAACAAATTTGTTGCTTCAAAGAGAAGACCTGGACTAACTATGGATAAATAGGCAATGTAGATACAACCAGGACCATTCCCTTTATTTCTGTATTAACTCTTTCAAACGAAATAAACTGGCCTTTATCTGAAAAGACACTGACTGTATCATTTTCTTGGATCTGAAGGATCTGACATAATGCACAAATGCTACAAAATAATAGCCTACTGTATAGGCAGCAGTGGGTGTCTGACATGTTTTATTTTATTAATCAAGACACTTTAGCAGCTTTGGCATGGTGTGTATCATTTCAGTCAAAGAAATTTTATATGCATATCATTATGTTTTCTAGTTCAAAAACAGTGTCAACACATGTATGTATTTTGAGCACCAACAGCAGCATACAGTTTGAGTCTGTTTGTGTCTTGGGCTTTGTACATTTTATGAAATAAGAACTATTAAAACAACTGGTTCACACAATGGGATTTTTTTTTGCAAACGCTGTGGACAAATGAATGAATTTTAAAGGAAGGAAAAGAAGTGACTGCTCTGGTCGGGAGCCCATCATACTGTGTGCCACCAGTGGGCTGCATTCTTCCAGTCATAAGGCCACAAAAGATCCGTAATGATACTTATGAGCTATCAAGTCACAAGACTTGGACTTTTGGCTTGGACTTGGAGGTTTGTAGTGGCTTGCAACATACATATCTTAATTACTCCTTAATTAACAGACAAATAAGCAGAGAGCAAGGTAAAAAAAAAAACATTTTATCTACATTTCTTATAAATGGATTAAGCTATTTCAATGCACCCCCTTTGATCAAAAGAGAGAGAGAGCAAAATATATAAACAAAATGGAAGAGATTGTAGACTTCATTTACAATCATCTGAGAAATTAATTCATTCAAAGCAACAATCTTCACCATCATGTAAAATGAATCTACAAAAAACAAGCTGACTGCTTTACATGTGCTTGACATGGCGGATAGCTTACAATTACATAATAATACCTTTGACATTCACAGAAATCATACAGTCTGAGGGTTTTGGTGTATAAAACCAGATTACTAAGTGCACTTGTATTGAAAGTTCTGCTCTCAATGAGAAACACATTTTAAAGATCTCTATACTACCATCACAACAAGCTAAACCTTTACATCTCTGAAGGCCATCTCTGATAGTACCCACAGTATGACTGACACAAACTGGAGTACATTATATCAGGAGGAAAAATGTTCTTTTGATTTACCTTGAATGGGGTACAGGAAACAAAGGTAGTAGCCTGCTGTGAAATCTGTATAACCTCTTAAGTAATCAGCCTGTGGTCACATACTGATTTATACCAATTCAGCTAGAACCGTACAAAAGAAAACCAAATTGGTATGTTCTGAATCTTAAGTGGACACTCTAAGGTGAGCCCTCTGACTGATTGTTATTCTAATCATTTTCATACCTGCAAAGGACCTATGTGTAACTTCAACCTGGTCAAGGCTTAAATTTAGGGACCAAAAGAAGTGGAAGTAGATGACTCACTGAATCGCCCAGTGTAGCCAGACTCCTTTCAATGCTTTAAAAATGGAAAACTAATTTACCTCTATTAAACTGTGTAAGCTGAAAATATTTTTTTCCTTCATAACAAATATAAAATAATGTCAAGAAAATTTAAATATTAATGATAATTAAAACCACAAGTTAACCAGGAAAACACCTAAATTAAAAATACTGTAGTTACCATTCATATCTGCCATTCTTTTGTCTTTTTGAGTTTGGTCAGGCTGGATTTCAGTCGCCTGTCCATTGTCTCTGGATAAATTATTATCTCGGCTCAGCCTCTCATCGATTTCAATCTGTATGATTTTTTGCAAAATGGCCACTGTAAAAGGAAGCCACTGGACCTGTGAGGAGCAGACATTGATGGTTTCAATCAATGAGAGACTTTCGTGCGTTTGTAAATGTTGGTTTTATTTAAGATTGAGAATTTTATAGTGAATAATAAATGTTCCAACTCTAGATTAAGTAAGCCTGTGGCCATCTTTTATCCCGTTATCTTTTAGTCATTAAGCCCTGCAGACCTAATTTGTCAATCGTGCCAAAGTAAGCCCCCATCTTAAAGATTGGTGGTAGTGTGCAGGCAGAACATCTGCAGTTATTGATCCACCAGACTCTAATGCCCTTCTGATCCATATCACTGTAAGGCCTTATCAGTGACACACAGGGATTTTCTGTGATGCTTACAGTCTCCACTGAAGTTTCATGCATGAATGCCTGAAAGGATACTAGAATAATGCAGCTCCTCTTTCAAGCAGCGGCGCAGAATAACAAGATATTATAGAAAATTGATGTGAACTCTGGTGTCGGCGATTCAACAGTCCTCGGTTTCTATGCATTAGACTGCATCCACTGGACTTGGATCATAATCCAGCTCTGTTTCGATTACTTTACATGCATACACTACTATTATAACAGTGTAGAGATTTATTTGATGATCACAAAATGAGTCAGTTTTTACACTTGTAGGTATGGTATAATTTACCAAAGCAGAAACACCTCTGCGTGCACATTACACTAACTTGTTATGAGGAAATTACTTACACTTACTGGTGCCGGTGTTCTTCTGATTGACTGCAAGTGGCTATAAGTTAGTGTATACATTTTGTGTTTTCAAATCAAAAGCCTCATCTCCATTCCCCTCCGCCCTCTGCTGATTCCCCTCCAAAGAACGTCCTCTTGTTAACAACACTTTCCCTCTAAAACAATCTAGCTAACATGTTATGTATCTAACATTCCTCTGCAGCCAGAGTTGGGTCAGTAGTACAAAATCTCAGCAGTCAGATGACCAGACTGTTTGAATGCACATGCTGGCGTTCCCATGGCAATGTCAACTCTAATTTGTTCTCTTTATATTCCTGTGTTTAGGCCCCTTCTTCATTCTCTTTCCATCCCATGTCTCCTGTCAGGGCAGAAATCTTTCCATTGATTAGCCCGAGAATTTCATTACAATTTTATTGCAGAAACCTGAAGCCACCTCATAAGATACAGAGGAAGAGTAGAGAAACCATTAAACATCTCTGCAACCTAATGACCCTTTTAAAATGAAGTTTATATGGAAAAAGAGGCTTCTGCACAAATTCATGACACGTACATAAATACTCCAAAGAATCATTAGAAAAAAATAATAAGTATAATTTACTACTGTTGTCTTTTTAGGAAATGCGGCTTTAGATTAATGTGCAAATGTGAATCTTTTTAATTGTGCTTGAACCAGATGGTCTTAATGAGAGGATGAAAATCTTTAAATTCATTCTATTTTCTAATAATATTTCCCATAATTGAATTGTTTCATTTTCCAAATTTCATTGTTTCCTTCTACCAGGTGTGTCATGGTCTGTGTAAACTCACCTGTAAAGGGCTGGAATCTGAATCTTCCAATCATACTTTTGTGCATTGAGGAAACTGTCACAGATATATTATTCTTAGTATTGTGGCCCTGATGGAAATATTTAAAAGCTGTGCCTTCACAAATGTTCCACATAGACAGCAGGAGATGCTGCTTTAACAAATGAGAATATTTGAGTAATTCTACATTTCTGCATTTATCTAAATAGAAAGGTTTGTACATTTATTGATTGGTTTTGATGAAGTTCATACTGTTGATTTTGTATCATACAGTTCACCAATAAATCATGTTGGATTATATGTATCTTATTCTGTAAAGACTATGAATACATACATACGAATAATGTTAATAATGTGCAGATTATAATAAAACACTATCTTCCATTACATGGGGAAAACATACTTTTAATTAAACTGCACAGTACAAGTTCAAAGATGTTCATACTGAACAATTATTTCATTAGAACGCTTTATATGCACATTGTATAAAACAGAATAGGTTATTGAATTTACTGATCTTTTCACATTGTAATAGCACAGTTTTTCATGATTTTTCAAAGGTAACAATTATTTTCATATTTTCATTAACCAAATAAAACTGTGAATAGTACTACATTACATTTAAGGGTCATGCTTTTTCAGTGTTATAATTAAAAAGAATGCTTAGCATTTTTTCAGTTATTGCTTGATTGTAAATATGTTGACATTGCACTCCTTAACTAACCAATGATAAATATAAGTCAGTTTGAACGAATGCTCTACAGCTTGTCATCTTTGCTTGAACATAGGTGAGAAAGCCTCCATGGAGGTGAGATGAACATTCACTGGCAAGGAATCTGTTAGTTAAAAAGATTTAGTTTTTTTATATACTTAACTGAGCAGTAAATGTTAGGAGGAGAAACTCAAACATACAAACACAGAAAAGGATAAAAGATGAACTTTTGTGTTTCAAGTGATTTCATGAGTTGAACTGTTTGAAGTCTTAGATTTTCTAAAATCACAACTCATACCTGGACAACTAAAAAAAATTGTCTGGCATACACTGTGGTGAAAGTTAAAAGAAACCAAAGTCAAACGCTTTGGATATCCAACTATCTATGGTGGCTGTTAAACACATCCACCACAGTACAGTTAGTATTCACTCGACTACAGGAGGGTGGCTGCTACCTCTCAGGAAGCAAAACGGATGTTCTGCTCGATCCCTAGCCACATGTCAAAGTGTCCTTGGGCGTGACCCTGACCCTTACGATGTTCCCAATAGACAGACCAATGCCTTGCATGTCAGCTCTGTTGCTATCAGTTGTAAAGTGCTTTGTCTTGCTGTTTAAGTGCAATCTGTTTACAAGAGAAGAGTTTTCAGGAAAACACAAAGACAATTTTTAATAACTTGAAAAAATAACCTATGTTACCTTTTTTTTGATAAAGGCAGCTTCCTGCAGCCCGTACCAAGCAATAAGGAACTTTGGCAGTACCATCAGATTTTGGCCTTGGTTGTGGCGACATTGCTTTCTGCCTTTTGTTGGAATAAGCAAATGTGTGGCATGGATAGGATAGGGATGTTCTGCAGTTGAAAAAAATCTTTTGTCAAAGGAAACGTCTGTTTGAAACTTGGTGGGCCTTTTTTTTTTTGCCGTCTGAGTTTTCCACAAGGCTAGGTGGACATATTGCTTAAGCTAGCAAATTAGTCACATAAGAATGGCAGAGAAGGAAAGAGCATAGATAAAGCAAGAGGTCCAATCAAAGTTTGCATCAATATGGTGAGAACTAAGGGAATTGACAATGAAAATATTAACAATAGTCATGTTCGTCATTTACATTCATTATGAAAATGTTGGTATATTTAAACATTAATGGGACATGAGATCACCGGACGTCCCAAACATTCTCCTGAGGACTCATTCTCCAGCATTTGTTAGGCAATGCGAGTTCACGTGGTTTGGGGGTGCAGCTGTGGAGGGGACGCTTGAAGGAAGGGACGGTTTGATACTTCAAAATCTAGCTTACCCTTGCTGGTTTCTCCGAGAAGGAATCAAACATGTTTTTGGTGGCGTCAGATGCTCACAATCTGGTACTTGGTAGGCATTTATTAATCATCTGAGTACTACCCTCACACACTGTGTACTGTCATTGGCTGAGGGCTATACAGGGCTATATTTTTTACCTAAATGTCCCGAAGACAACAAATTAAGAAAATACAAGAAGAGGGCAGGGTCCACCACACACTTTAGTTGGTAATTATCTTTGTACGAGTATACATTCTTTTTTAAATCCTACTCTTTCTGCCTTTAAAGATGTACTAAACCATTCACTTTACATTTAATTTTTGCTTGTTAATGTTGTTGCCACTGTTCTGGTTTATTTTTGTCTCTTTAAGTAGATTTTGAGCACTGACACCTGCTCTAATGAGTCATAAACACAAACTGAGCTGAAATTAATTTAATCACTGTCCCAAGTTGAACGACTGATGTTATGGGCCTACATAGTCTTCACATATGATAATGTTTCCTTTTTTGTAAGGCCAGTGACGCATTGGCATCATAGTCTGTACTTTCATATAAAATATTAATGTGTCTCTGCTAGTCTTTTAAGTCAAGCCAAGTTAACACTTGCAGCACACCTAAACCCCATATCAAACAGCAGCAGCTGCAGAGAAGCCCCAAGCCACCTCAGCTTAATCCAATTTGACTGGCCATCACTGTGGGCGATGCTGGATGGAACATTATGGGAGGTGGATAGAGCTTTTTACTCTGCATTAGTGGAAGGGGATTTATCAGTCCACTTTTGACTTTGCTGTGAAAAAGTAAATTGGTCAAAATGCTAATGTTTATGTTGCTATGTGCCACCATATGGGCATTCACCAATAAAGAAGAGAGTAGAAATCATATTTGTGTGGATGGTTTCATTTTTTTCAATCATTATTATTTTGTTCATCCAGTATTTAGCAGACATATATATTTTTAGAAATATCTCACTACATTTTCACAGCATTTTACTCTTTGACCTTCAAATCTAATTTTCTGACTGTTTTTTTTGTGTTTGTGTTTTGTCTTTAAGGATAGATGCACAACTTGGGCAATCTCCATTTCTGTAACTTGGATGCTTCACAGCCTGCACATAATATGGAAACGGGTGAATTGTCTGAGGAGCCTGGGCTCCAGTGACAGAGAAGGTGCAGAAATAAGCTTTTAGC
Organism: Terapon puta; assembly: GCA_028564955.1. NCBI lineage: Eukaryota > Metazoa > Chordata > Actinopteri > Centrarchiformes > Terapontidae > Terapon > Terapon puta. The sequence goes on along the minus strand of JAOXYL010000039.1, from coordinate 9,768,350 downwards.
TAATCCATGCCAAACATATCAGACATCTGTCACTTGCAGTGCTGGCCAGCCTTCTGCTTCGCAAGCTCGTTTGGCACTTGAAACTGAAGATTTTGGAGACAATCTTTAGATTATGCTGCTATATATCTGTCTCTATGCTTTCATGGTGCATGCACTCTATTCTCGCTGCCAACATATCAGGGGCTCCCTGTGGTTTAAATGTCAGAAAGACGCTCATTCCAACCGGCAGAATTAACTTACAGTCAGCTCGGCACGCGGGGGCTCCAAATGATAGGAGGCACCACCAGGAGATAATGTTACTCACCTGAGCTGCAGCTCTGTGAAAACAAATAAGATATGAGCAGACGCTGTAATGCTGTGGCATTGTGATGACCTCAAAACAAACAATTAGCATCATGGAATTTCCATGTTTCGAGAAAATATGGCATGATCCTTGACAGCAACAAGAGCAAGAAAACAAAAAAGCACAAGCACGACATTGTTCATTTATTTTCACACACTCAAAACATATTTCATATTCTGTCACATCCTCTCGCTCTCTCTGTTTCCCTCTCTCTCATAACAGATGGTGAGAGTGATTCACTCCTGGGTCAGATGCACACACAGAACAGGTACCGCGTACAGTAGTAACTCCACGCACTTCACTGCAGTGTCACGGAAGAGTGTTTTTCACAACAGCTCAGTTCGGGGAACAAAAGTTTGCTTAATGGGATAGCCCATAATCTTAACGGTACTTGACACGGTTGTGTTGGCACGATAGCTGTTGCTTCCTAAGCGAGCTCTAATTATCAGAAATAGATGCAGTGCGATAATGGCTGTGTTACAGGTGGCTCTGTATGTGTAACCCTGGGCCTGTCTCATTAAAATATTGCTGTGAAATTAGTTGGAATGGCAAAAAAAGAAAAAAAGGGGAAAAAATGGAAAGATTGAGAGAATATGAGACAGACAGAAGTGCAGTAAACCCAATTATCTTTCTCATGTTTCCATTTCATCCAGATTGGAGATCTCAGCTCCTGAAGAACAAAGAAAAAAAATCCCATAAAGTAGACAGAGGACTGGTAAGTCAGCCTTAAAAGCACCTGGGAGTGAAACTAGTGAAATATGCTGATAGAGAGCAGCTCACAGGGATTATGTAATGTAGTCTTGACACTTCATTTGACAAGGATGTGTTAAGGAGGCCCCAGTAGGTTATTGCCTTTACATTAAGTCATTAAGTTAGCTCAATTGGTTCGATTGGACTAATTGTATTTCTTTAAATCGGGGGATAGAAACATGATCTTGTGCCTAAATAGGTGGCTTTAAAGGCAGTGAGGGTTGGTAGTCCTAGGAAATGTGAAACTGAAAAGCTTTGGCACCCTCTGCTGTTTAGGAGATTTCCAGATGGCAGCTATTTACACAGACCTGCTGTAGTGATGCAGACATGGCAGAGGGCAGGGGGAATGCTGAGCAGCCCAACAGGAAATCATGGAGATGAAAAAACCCCCCAAAAAACCCAAAACGGATTTCAGGACACTCTTTATGCTCTGATTAACCCTCCCGTTGAGGTGCTTTTGTTATTTTCAGTTTTAGGTGGAACATGTCTCATCATGATTAATATTTGACTCATCTGAAGGGTTATCTCTTATTCATCACAGGACTCTGCAATTCTCTACATAAAAAAAACGACCCAAAGTGTTTGTCTGGTTTTGTTCTTTGCTCAAAGTTCTTTTTCCCAGGTGATGATTCCCAAAGGGCCGGCAGACTAATTGTTGCTGTTGGTTGTTTCATATTCACATAATACCCTGCAGCTTTTGCTTGTGCTCCCAGGAGTACTGGTGCATTTCCTTGGCTGTTATTTGTCGGGCCAGTGCTTTGCCCGCGTGGTGTACAGTGTGGTCTGGTTATCCAGGGTGAACTAAGACAAACATTAATTGGTGGCACTGGATCCTCTGCTCCGTTCCTGCTGTGAGCCCACACCACACTTCGGTGTGGCAACCCCATCATCCCTCCCATCCGAAATCTCCTCTGACAGGGCCAGCAGCACCGAGCTCCTGGTTATCATTTATCATCCCAGCAGATTGGCTCATGTAACACACGGCAGACTGATGGGTCATCCTCATGCTGGGGACCTGGCTGGAGTAAAGCCGTGGCGAGTTGTCTGCATGATTGGAGAGCTGAGAAATGGAGGGGAGGGCTTGTCATTGAAAAGAGAGAGAGGGAAGTGGGGGGGGGGCACTTCTAATTCATCTGGCTAGTCATCGCTCGGCAGTATAAATGTTTCAGACAGCCCCGATATTGTATTAGCACACCTGCACGCTGGCCCCAAGAGGAAAGAAAAGGGCTTCTTAGTGGTGTTCCTCACCAGCTCCCTCAGAGATGTACACCAGAGATTACCCCATTAATATATCCCACTACTCACTGGGGGGTGTGTGGGGTAGTTCCCCCCCGATGCACATCTGTAGATTACCACAGGTGGCCTCTCCTCCGCACAGGGAGGTACCCTGATTGTTTTTTTCAGGGCTCATCTGCTCGGTTGAGAATGTTTGGTGGGCTCTGCTGGCTGGGGCGACACCCGCAGAGTTATATAGCCTTTACAAGCCACCAAGTCACTAACCCATTTTCAGCGCAAAGCCATGCAACACCGGGCCAATTCTATTTTTGACTCAAAACAACACTTTTCATCCTCACTCCAGTTCATTTATTGTGAATGTGTCGGGTTGATCAAAGGATGGTGGTTGACAGGTCATCATTAAGTCATAATCTGCACCAAACTCCTTTGTTATTCTTAAGATCTTGGGCAAGGCAATGAATACATGCTTATGCGTGTGGACTGCTGTTTTGAAAAAGGTCAAACCCAACACACTAATCAATGATATCATGAAGAGACACAAGCTGCTCCATCAACTAGAAGGTGACTTTGCAGACTCATGGGGATATTTCCCATAGCCTCTACACATTAATGAGCTTAATTTCATGGAAATGCCCAACTAGGGAATGTCTCTCACTACCCTGAACGTCACCATGGATACTGACTCTTAGTCAGTGTTAATGGGGCAGACATGGGCAGTTTTGCTTTGATGACAAATTGAGGTATTGGCTGGCTCTCATCTGTTTTAGAAGAAATACGGTCTTAGACACAAGGCTGGATTTTACTGTCCAAGTTTATAGACGTAATATAAACTATTTTTTAAAGTGGGTTTTTACTTTAATGGAAATTACTATTGCATTTCACATTTTGGCATCCAGCAGCTCAGCTGTCTCCCTGTTACTCATCTCCTGGGATGGACACACTCTGACAGGCCCTACATAATATTGCAAGGTGAGTGGATTGTACCAGGTTGCAGGTTTAATAAATTAAGCCACTGAACAAACAATTATTTAAACAGCTGTGGGCTCTTGTAAAAAAAATAAAAGAGATGGTTCCATTTTTACAAATTACAATAGAAACCAAATTTTAATATATCACTAATTATTTTCTGAGCGGTAAATTTGTCAAAACTCACTGGCCCACTCTGATGCAGCCTGTATGCATGCAACTAGTTGTAACAGAATTGAAACGCTGGTGTAGGAAATTGTCTGAGAAGTTGTGTGCTGTGATTTAAATGGACTGTCTGGTTGTGATGACAGAGGCACAGTTTACCATGACCATTCATGCTGTTGAAAGCAGCTCTCTGGGCAGATGTGATCAGCAGAGGCAGTGTCTCCCTCCAGCCCAGATTGACAAGCCAGACCAGACTCAGGAGATGAAAATCACAAGGGACAGCTGAGCTGCAGGAAACCAGTGGTGCAGGCAGTTTTCAGCCAGCCTCATTACAGTGGACAGGTTGATCCAGGCAATTTCTCCTCAGACAAGGTTGACTCCAAAGCACTAATTGTGTAATGCAGTATAGGATGACGATTATGATACAGTTCCCTGGTGTAAAAAAAAAGACAGTAAACAAGTGGGATGTTTGTTTTTACCTCAGAGAAGCAAAGGAATGTGTCAGCTGTGTTATAAGCAGCACCCTGTGGCAGTATTAAACAATGATGTGTGAGGAGACGCACTGTTCGATGCACTTACAAACCAAATTCCTTTATGTATAATTTCAGACGGGCCACATTAGTCAGAAGTGAAACTGTGAAACAGTGAATGGGCCATTTATTCGAACAGTGTATGCTACAATTGTAATCACAATTAGTGTAATGAAGGAAACATCTTGTCTGCAATTTGCTCATTCACCTCATCTTGCAACAGTGCATTGTTTAGTGCTTGTCTACTTCTTAACATAAAAGCATCAGATCAATTATCGCCAATGCACGGTCTGTCTGCCTTTCAGTATTCTCTCATGTGTCTCACTCACCATGGCAAGAGCATAATCTGTGAGCATTAATCTTTATTATTCAGCAAACCGCTGCAGAATTCAAATCACCCACCATATACTCAAGGTCATGGTGAAAAAAAAAACGAAAGAAAGGAAAAAAGCATTTTACACGGATTAATAAATCAAAGTGTATGCCCCCAATCAAAATGTAAGTGGAACACTCAGTATTGATTGAGGTGTCCTTATTTTGCTCAGTAATACCATACTGAATACATATTTCAAAACACATCCAAAGACACTAAAGAGGTCCAATTGAAAGATGTTTGCTTCACTTTTTCTACGAATCTAGTGGTTAAGCATTCTGAGGCATTTTTCATATGGTGCTCTGGGAATGCCTGAGACAAGCAGTTGTCCCCAAACCTGCTGTGAGAGCAGAGAGATCAGTAAGCTGAGCAGCACTGAGCAGCAGCAAATACTGGCCACATACATACGGTACAAAATCACATTAAAGTGAGGGAAATTAAAGTTAGAAGATGTTAGAGGAAAAGAGGAACATATTCTATTTCAAGCTCTTGTTGAACTCTTAAATGGGACAACATTCGTTCTTTCAGTTCCACTAATTTCCCCTTTCTATGGTCATTAACTAAATCCCTTCTCTGAACAAAGATTGTCCAATCACAGTAAGGCTGTATGGTGCACCAGAGCAATATTCTACATTACAAGAGTTTGGAGGGTGGTGGTTTCTTTTTCTTTCCAAACACAAAAGCAAAAGCTTAAAGAATAGATTAATCAGTGTTACTGCTCTGTTGAATACAGGTTACTTTTAAAAAAAGATATTAATACATTTGCCAAATACATCAAATTAGTATTTATTCCATTATTGTTGAAGTGTAATAAAACATACCGTTAAACAGCCTGATCTTATAATGTTATGATATTATTGTGTTATTATTATGATATTGTCATATCATTATCATAGTGATAATACTGGGACAAATTAGCTCTATGCTGTAATAAAAGAATATACTGCATGCTGTATTTACATGGAATATCAATTAGTGAGGATGCTGACCTTTTCGCCTTGGACATGTTAGTGTCTTCTTAGCAGTTAATCATAGTGCTATGAAGTGTATATTTAGCACATCTTTTACAGTGTTATAGTTTCAATATGAGTTAAATTGGGATACTTCAAAGTCAACCAACACATGGAGCTCTTGTTAGCTTAATTAGTGAGCTAGCTGGAGCTGATAAGATCTGCCAGTGGCTGATTTTGTGGCTGATATTGTGCAAGAATGAATATCTGAACTGGCATAGTATGATTAAAGAACGTACACCTGCTTAGAAAGAGTAAAACTCTTTATCTTATTTAAGTTGCACTGTATTCCTTTCATTCATAACACACAAGCTTCACACTGTGCGTTGATCCATCGCTGCTTATCCACCCACTGGGATGTGGGAATTCATTCAGGTGCCCATTTTTTAAAAAAAAAAATTTTAAATAAAGCATATCTAAGAGGGAAAATCAGTAACTGAGTTGTGGCTGTCTTGTCGACAGCAAATTGTTAGATGCTTGAAAAGTTTCTTATCAGTTCATTTGAGTGATTACGAAAGAATTTCATTCTCCATTGTCTGCCAGGGAGGCTAATTATTTTATCATAGAAATTTTAATTAGCTGTATCTCAGAGTTGTCCACGGAGCTACAAAAGCTACAATAGATAGAGCAAATAGTGTATGCAGGGCTTTTCAGAGGCAGAACTATGCTTCACATAGAATAGTACAAAGAAAGTATGGACTGTGCAGGATGTACTGTCCACGTTTTCCATAAAAAAGCCTCAGTGTGACATTCTGCAATGCATTCTGCACAGCTTCAGAGGATGTCAGTATTACTCTGGAGCCCATATCACAAGGCAGTCAGCGGTTGTGTTAATGTTTGAGTCATAAAAGACTCACCAGAATCTGATTCCTACATACAGTAACATCAGTGAGAAGATGAATATGATGAAAGGGCTGCACAAACGCAGTGAAATCATCAATAAATCCACCAATGCCTCGCTCGCATCAGGTTGCATAGTGCTTGACATTTGAATGTTGCAGCAGCAGAGCAGACATCAGGGGTTAAAAGTGAAGGTGACACAGATTGATCGGTGGCTCGTGATTGATTAGAGAGAGACCACAGCGCATGGGAGACAATAACATGCTCACACCAATGACAAAAACTATGGGGTTAACTCATATTCATCTCTGTTATTAATGACTAAGCTGCTCCTCTTCAGGCATCTTCAAGATTGTCGTTTTTTTTTTTTTTTCTTCCCGCCCCCTCACTTCCTCATCGTTGGGTAAAATAAATTATAGACAGGAAAATGAAAATGTGGCAGGTGATTTGTCGGAAAGATAGTTTGTTATTGTGTGCATTCAGAATTGATAATTGCCAAGGTGACCTGTGATCTACTTGATTAACAGGGACACGGCTCTCTCTCCCGCTGCTGGCTATTTCCAGAGCCCTTTGTCAGCATGATTCCTCTGCTTTTTAGTACAGAATGATAAGCTATCAGTCCATATTTTGCTCCCTATAGGGTGAAAATAAAAAGGCCTGTGAAGTTATAATGATTTTCTCTTCATTTTCTTGTTGGAGTTTAATGTCTGTAACAAGGGAGGTCAGGAATTGCTCTACTTTAATTGACAAGTGCAACCACCGCAAAGAGCGAGGTTCTTCTAAAAAAAGATGTGCCCATTTGTAAAATAAAACTAGGATACTGTAGGTTTAAGTCATGCAGCCGGCTGTTAAAAGATGAAGTTTTCAAGTCAGGGATGCTTGTCAATCCACAGTGTGGGGGCAGCGGCTCATGGAATATTTACACACCCAGAGAAGGAGGAGGGGGTGTGTTGGGGCGGGGGTGGTTTGGGGGTGTCTAAGGCATGGTGGTTGGAACCACATTCAAAGCAAACGGATAAAGGCCCTGAGGATTCAAGCAGTGCAGTATTGTCTCTGACACACACACACACACACACACAAAAACAGGAACAATGCTGGGGAAAATACCTTGATTTAAAATTCAGTTCTAAACCCGGGCATGGAAAAGGCAAATAAGAGTGTGAGTGGAATGTAAAGCAGAGCTGTATGCACCAGACGAGTAGACTTTGGGTCACACATGCATGACAGGCCCTCCGCATTTTTCTTCTTTTTTTTCCGGAATGATAAATTCCAGTTAAAGTAACTGTGCCCGTGGAAGCTTAGTGGCGTCTCGTCCCAATAAGGCTGCCCGACGAGCATTCGCAGAGCTCTCTAACAGGTTCCCTTGGATTTGATTTTCTGCTCACATATTCATCTTCCCAAAAACCATCCAAATTATGCCTGGGTTCTTACACATGTATTAAAAATGAAAGTGAATTTATTAATATTTATACCGAGCCATATGGTAAACAAGTGACTCTGTGGCTGGGAGATTTGGTCCGGTTTGGTGGATGTCAGCATCCATCTCTCTGAAAGGAGAAATCTGAGGAGCAAATTTCTTTGAGTAAACTGCAGGCTGGTATATTTAACATCAAAAAGACCTGGGAGGGAAAGTAATGAAAGATGCTGATAGAAAGCACCCTTGTCATCATGGGGCTTATGCAGTCCTGTTGATGTTTGATTGCCTTTTCACTGACTCTTTGAGATGGCGATACAAAAGGCTGCTCTTTAAAGGTCCCTGTAAAGTGCTAAAATGCAAAAAAGCTTTTTTGCCTTGTTTATAATTACACATATTATGATGTACATTTTTCATCAATAAAGGCCAAATTCTTTTGATCAAAACTGCCCAAAATCCCATTACTCTATGGTGGCAGTGTGTGTGCATAAAAGTTTCTGTCAATGACACTATTACAGACTCTTGGATCCCTCCATTTTCCTCCAGCTCTCCCGTGATATTAAACCTGCAAAATTGCAATTTTCAAAGTGGCAGCATAGTATGTTGGTGCGTTTCTTGGTTTGCACCTGTAAACCTAGTTTTCATGATTGTGTCCTGGTGGCTGGAGTGAATTTATTTTTGAAGAACCGGGAACTGTGATTATTTCCGCCCGAACATCCTGCTCCTTCCAGAAATATGTCAAACCACTGGGGCAGTACAGCATCAGTTTTCCCTGCGATTGCGAGCGCCGCCATACAGTCAAGCTTTGGAGACTTTGCTAATTCAAATACTGAACACTGCGTGTGGGTGACTGCCAGCACAACTGTGTGCTTAAAGTTATTTTACAATGATTAATTAAAGACAGCAACTGCACTGCTGGAGCACCCAGACTCATTTTAAGCCTCATCATCTTTACTCCACTCGCTGTTGGCAGGCCGTTATCGATAAACAGAATGTTTGTTACCATCAACTATTAATCAGGCAACACATAGTTAGACCTAGCCCTAAAAACCCAACCATCCAATCAGACTAATCACCCTCATGCAGCCTTACCTAGGTAGTGTGTTTATTTTACCCCTGTACAGTGGCTCTGTAATGTTGATTTTCTTTTTCATAAACAGGCTCAACTGTGTTATTAATGTCACACTCGACTATTTTCTTCAAGATCAAGGTCTGCCAATGCTTTTAGCTCTTCAGCTCGACAGCAAGCAGCCGCAAGGGTTAAAAGCAGTGCAGTCACTGCTTTTAAAAGATGAGATCATATCACCCCCATAAAGCATTTTTACGCTGTTGACTAACTGACTTTAAGATTTCCCTGATTACAGCGAAGACGCTGCAGGGTCAGGAGCATGGTTACATTCAAACTGAGAATGCCATGTGAGGCAGACCTTGGCCTAATGTCTCCGAGCAGGGGCTTTCAAGACTCCGTTCTTGGGTATCAGAGTACAGTATGTCGGTGCACCGTATATTTCACCTCATTAATCAAGCAAGGTTGTTCTAAGTTTAAATTCAAAGTGGGGTTCAAGTTGAAAGAGCATGTCTCAGCAAATAGGAAGGGAGTGAGGTGGTGAAAACATTTGAAATACATTTTCAGTTATAAAATAATAAGGTATATTTAAATGTTAATGTGTCAAAGCCGTTATATATTTCATACACATTAAAACGTTGAAACGTGGACCTGGGAAACCTGTTTTATTTATAAATGATGAGTGAATAAGTACCCAGTAAGTTATCCATGTTTGAAAGACCATCTCTTTGATAATAAGGGACTTTGTATGGCATTTTGTTTTCCCAAGAAGCTCAGAGAGACACTTTCTGAACTGATATGACAATAAATCCAAAAATATGTACTGTTATTCACACTGTTGCTATGTCAAATGGGATAATCAAAGGAATAACACTACTAATGTCCTTGCACTTGAGTGAACACTAGTTCCTCTCAGTACATTAAGAGTAAAATTGGGTTGCTAGCAAAAAACAAATGTGGTTAATGATGGATTGGTATTGACTTGTAAGGATCATGTGTGCTCAGGAGTCAAAAGGCTCATATCCCACACATGGGAAGTCATTTTGACACATCGATTGCATGTGTAGTATATCTTCAAAGATCCTCAACTATGCATCTTTCTGACAGACATTGATTATCTCATATCGTTAACATACATTTCCCTTTGCACTCACTTGAAGTGTTTATGATTGCCATACAAGAGGAAGTGCGAGAACTGCCCTGAGCACTTAACCTCATCACAGCCACAGCACTCTGCAATTTCTGCAACAGTTTTTAATTAAATATGAAGAAAAATGGGAAAACAGCCCTTGAAGGGATGCAAGGAAAGTGCCCACACTTTAATTTGTTAATAGAGCTGTACATCATTAGTGTAATGATTGAATCGAACCATAAGACACAAGCTTGTATGCACTGATACTGACAACCAATGGACATGCCACATGAAGGACATGACTGTAAGCCTGAATCTGTAATGCAAATAGTTTGTGACCGTGCTGGAGGAGTCAGACTCCCAGTGTTTGCAGACAATCCTGCTCTCGCAGTATGTCTAGACATTTTCACAAGTTTCTTTGGCATTGCCATGTCTGTGAAAGTGACTCCTTCTTGCCATGTCCCAGGGTAAGTTACTGCTTCCTTATTTTTAATCGCATAGCTCTAAAGAGTATGAGATCTGGGAGTTCTGCCTGCAAGATTATTGTTTTACAAAGGTTCACAAGAAATATTTAACAAGAATTAGAATCAGCCGTGCCAGCCGCTCTGCCATCCGGTACTAGACAAAATGCTGAAATAAGAATGCTAACGTACTCACAATGATTAAGCTGATATACTGATATTTAGGTTCAGCCTGTTAGTATGCTAACTTTTAATAATTGCCACAAATTGTACAGCTGAGGGTGATGGAAATGCCATTAGTTTTGTAGGTGTTTAGTAATAAAGGAAAATATTGGACAAACTGATATTTTGACATGACAACAGTACCGCATGAAAAGTCATAGTGTCACCAAAGAGACTGCAATTCATTATTTCATTCGAAATCATGAATGTCAATCTTGTGGTGGCGTTAGAGGACAAGTCCACCAAAGTCATTAGGAGACATTGTTTAGGGAATATTGTTTAG
>JAOXYL010000039.1:9740778-9757459 GCA_028564955.1 Terapon puta | reverse complement strand
ATGTCAATCTTGTGGTGGCGTTAGAGGACAAGTCCACCAAAGTCATTAGGAGACATTGTTTAGGGAATATTGTTTAGACCTTGTGGTGGTGACAGAAAGCCAAGGGATCACCACTGTTGGAAGAGTTCATCCTCCAGGGACCATGAATGTCTGTACTGCAGTTTTGGAAATCCATCCACCAGACTTAAAGAGTGACAGACTGAATGACTGACTACCGGATACCAATGGACGCTGCCACCCACAGAGCCACACTTCTCTCATAGCATAACAGAGAAGGGGGAAATCTTTTAGTACACAAGATACATCACTAACCCCAACTATCAGCATATATGATGCTGTAGCTGGGGAAAGGCAGATGTAACACCACAGCACGGCAATTTGCTGGAGAAAAAGTAGCAGGGCGGTTGTAAGGGGACACAAAAACACTCCCAGATCCGGCTATTAAAGAAATATATAACTTCTGTAATGACAAATGGTGGAGAGACTTATTCCACAAGAGCACAGGAGGATACAAAAAATAATTCAGCACTTCAAGAAAAACTTCTTTCAGATGTGCTCATTTGGGGTTTACCGATAAGTCATCCAGCTGAGATTCCTACGGGGAGGAGCCCATTATCACTGTGCGCAGACAAATGTAACATATGGACTGCCTGGTGGTGACTGAGTTGAGCTGAAAGTCTGAATACATTTCAACGGCGTCTGGAGAATTTACCCTGTGTGCCTGCGTACGTGCGTGTGGCGCGCCTGTGTGCACCGGCGGGTGCAAAGAAAACCCATCATTTTTCCATGAGTGTGATAGTTCATATATTCTTAAAGGAGTCACACTATAATGATTCATAATGGTTGGTTTACATCACTAGACTGATGTTTATCATATGATCAATAGGCTGATGTTTATCACGTGAGATTTTGTAATGGACACCAACACCGCATAAGGGCCATTATATCAAACAGACGTACTACTGGGCACTTATACACACACGCATGAGTGCAGGCTCAGTCGGCCAAACACACACACAAACAGGAGCAGGTGATAATAGGGCTATTCTTTATGCGGGGTCATGAATAATTCAGAATCCATGTGCTCAAACAGATTCTCGAGTTGACAGAATAATATGACAGATTCTGCAACTGCTATTAGACGAGAAATATAACAAATGTTGTGGAGATCCTTGCCGGGGATAAATTGCTCTGCTGTGTGTGCCATTGATAAGCTCTAACCGAAAGCAATATCAAGATATTTCAGGAAATCCAAAAAGGCTTTATGGAGATGTTCATAAATATATATATTCCCTTGCCCAACTATTCAATCTGTTGTACATAAAGCCATTTGACATCCATTTGACTTGAACATAAGGGAAATTACGTTCTCTCCTGAACACAGTTTTAAAACCACAAGAGGGGTGACATGTTGTTATTTACGCTGTTCATTTATTCATTTTTGCAAGGGATGCATATTTGATAAGAGCTATCACGTGCCAATGTAACTGCACAGCGATGCACCAAGTCATGCCATTGTTTCTTATTCAGCCTCGACTGCATGGCACCACGTCTCTGCCTGAGTTTTATCCTTTTCTCCTGGTTGCAAAATGACCAAACACATGGGGCGCCATTTGGAGTCCGTAGACGTCCTTGCCGGGGAGAGAGTGATGGCAGCATTCCTGAAGCTTGGCAATTGGCCTCCCCATGAGTCAGTGGAGAGATACTTATTGTGTTTTCATTGTTCAATAAGGCCTTGCATGAATTTCTTCCACCTCTTAGCTTGCTGAGCCAAAAGCTCCCTAAACGCCAAAGTCTTCATTATGGCCACGGAAAGTGGGCTGGCTCGAGGTCACCCCCCGCGTTCTGCTGGCTGCCCGGGGAAGACTGGAATTAGAAAGCCACCACAGTCACAGGCCGTGGCGACCGACCGCGCCAAATGACTCCAATCTCCTTTATAAGTTTGGCAACAGATTAACAATGTTGTAAACACCTCTTGCTACAGGATGTTTGGGGACATAAACAAGTTCTTTGAGATTCTCACGCTGCTGCGGCTGATGCTCTCCACGCAGTTCTGGAGCGTTCTTTGGAAAGGCTGGCGCGCAAACACTTCACACCGAAAACTTCCTGGAAATAAATAAACAAATGGGCTCTTCATGCAGCATCTGCTCTGATGGAACGCATTCAGTCAAGGCCTGAAAGAGACGGCCAGGCTAATGAGAGTTAACTGTGCACAGCAGAATGATTAGAGCAGCTGACCCAACCCTCCAAAAAACAGAAAAGGAGAGTGAGGAGGGGGGAAAAAAAAGTGGTTAAATTGCAATTGGGAACAATCGCCTCTGTCTTCAATGCCCAATCTAATGTCTGCCTTTTAGAGCATGCAAATGACTCAAAATAATATGCAAATTCTCCTACATGTGTGAAGGTCACGCACATTAATTTCTCACTCATTAACTTTTTAAAAAAATTTGGTTAATACATGCAACGAATGTAGGCCTGTAATTATGAATCAATGGCTGTCTGGCTGCACCTGGCCAAAAAGACCCACCTTTGTGAACAATACCCTCCATTGTCACCGAGCAGGCCATGTGATCAGGCCGTGGTTCTGATGACCGTGTAACCCCCGACCTCCCCGTCCACAGCTGTGTCCATCGCCAATGAAGGCTATTGCAGAGCTCGATTGATGCCACATAGTCAGGGACCAAACGCTGAAGTCTGGAACTTGGAGTGGACTTGACTGACTGTTTACTGTTGAATAGAAGCCTCTCAGAATGTCAGAGCAATGCATGTTAGAGAGAGGTTGAAAAAAGAAAAAAAAAAACATTAGAGAGTGAAGCTTCCATTAACAGTTCCTTCATCTATCATATGCCTCATAAATCCACTCCTTTCTTACCTTGAATAAACCGGAGGCTCTGCACATAAGCATCCCCTTGACTACGAAGAAAGTAGATGTAGGGGTGGTGAAAAAAAACAAACTAACTAAAAAAAACAGCAGGAATCAGATGCACCTGTAAGGTACAAAAGACTACCTATGGGACAACTTTCCAAAACAGAGCACAAGTTGCCCCATAAGCATTTGTTCTCCCAGCAGCGTGAAGGCGGTGAGCAGGAGGACGTGCAGCGCGCTGTACACACCACCAGGCAGTGAGGAAATCAAAACAGCAGCGGCTGTCACCCATCAGGAGAGAAAGAGACAGGGGGAGAAGGGGAGAAATGACCAAGCACACCGGAGAGCCTTTAGGTCCCACTGCTGGAGCGCGCAGGCTTGTTTTTTCTTTTTCTTTTTTTTTCTTTGTTAATTTTCTTGTTATGCCCCCCCCGCCCCCTCCAACATAAGAAAAAAAAATAAAGACAAAAAAAAAGTCCATGAAATATTCCTCTTTTGGCTGCGGCAGCCGAGAGCGCCGCGTTTTCTGCGCAATACTGAGAGGGGTCCGGTTCATTGTGGAAAAAAAAGGGGGAGGTGGTGGTGGGGGGGGACTTTGGACTCCAATTCAGGGGAGGCATACATGAGGAGGAGAGAAAAAAAGAAAGATAGAAAGGAGGAAAAAAGAAAGGAAAGGAAGGGAGGAGGGGGAGGAGGAGGAGGAGGGCTCGGGAAAGAAAGTATTGGCGGTGCCAGACGCAGCGGCGGAGAGGAGCGTACGTACGTGCTTTATCTTAGCGGCTGGAGTGTGTGACGTGATATTGCAGCCTGCTCCTGGAGCTCTGCAAGCACCAAGCAAAAAGCAAAGCGCGTCTGTTTCTCTCTCCTCCGGTGCAACTCACCGGCCCCCCAACATCTCTCACATCCACCCACCACGGATCTCTCTCTCTCTCTCTCTCTCTCTCTCTCTCTCTCTTTTCTTTTCCTACCCTCCTTGCTTTTTTTTTTTCTCCAGCCCAGAAGGTGGTGGTGGTGTTTCGTGTTGGGGGTGTGTGTGTGTGTGTGTCTGCGCGCGTGTGGGATACGCGACTTGTACTGGAAGAAAGAAGAAAGAACAAAAAAGGAGAAAAAAATTTATCAGTGGGAATAGAGACGAGGAGTCGATGGCGAATTAATTTATGGTAATGCTGTAAGAATCGCTCTCTTCTTCTTCTTTCTTTTTTTTTCATCACTCCAAGAATTTCTTTTTCCTCTCTCTCTCTCTCTCTCTCTCCTCTCTCTCTCTCTCTCTCTCTCTCTCCTCGGTGGCAGGCGTGTGTTGTTGCGCTCCCGTTTTGATGGGAAAAACCCAGAAGAGGAAGGAGACGTAGGGGGGATATGAGCGGCCAGACCGGAGTGTAACGCATTTTTCTTTTTTTTTTTTCCTCCTAAATATATATATATACATCCTTCTGTCTTTATCCCCCCCCCTCCCTCCTTCTTCTCCGGCCACTGAAGCATCTCCTTGTTGCGCCGGACTCGGAGCCTCTTTGTCGGGGAATGGGGAGCGGGATCGGCTCGGCGGAGGGCTGCAGAATTTATTTATAAAAAAAAAAAAAAAAAAAGAAAAGAAGAAAAGAAAAGGAAAAAAAAAAGAGGATGCGGTCAAGTATGTTGGGAAAATAGCCATAGCTTCCGCAGTGTAAGGTAAGATTTGATCTCATTTCGCACATCACCATCATCATCACCATCATCATCACCAGCAGCACCGTTGCATGGAGCCGGAGAGCGAGGCAGCCCATTTTCATATGTCATCTGTCAGTTAAAGTTTACCCCCCCCCTCCACCCCCCCCTCTTCTTCTTCCTCTGTTAAATATGTGTCCTGCCTATTCAACATGATGGCTGCAGGAAGGGGAGGAAAGGGGGGGGGGGGTGAAGGAGGAGGAGGAGGAGGAAGAGATGGAAGGGGGTGTGTGTGTGTGTGTGGGGGGGTCGCCTTCTTTCATCCTCTCACATTAGTCCGGGGTGCTTAACAGATGATTTCTTTTTTTTTCTTTTTGTACATTTTTTAAGGGCTGATCTCTCTCTCATGAGGCGCGTCGAGCCAGCCGACCAGCGCGTGAGCTCGTTGCCCCCCCCCCCTCCGCTCACTCACTCAAACACACACACACACACACACCACCTCTATATTCACGTCCCCTCTCTCTCTCTTTCCAGACGTTTTTTAAAAAAACTCGCACAGGCAATAAAATCAGCGTCTCTCTGTTAGTAAGCCCCCCCACCCCCCCTTTATTCGCAGCAGCCTTGGCCGTGAATCTTGCGGGAGGGGACGCGGGATCGTAGCTGTGGATTTATCGCGGCTGAAAGCTGATTTCGCTCAACTCCGCTCCCAACAAATCCTTATGTAACACACATATTATCCTAATGTAGAGGGAGGGGGGGGTATTTTTTTATCTCGTGTTTAAAAAAAAAGAGGAAGAAGAAGTTAGGAGACACGAGTGTGAATGTATCTATCATCTGGTTATCTGTAGCCTACTTGGGATTTCGACGCCTACACACACGCGCACTTTGCACACACGCACACTTGCACACACGCACTTTGAGACACGCACACACGCACGCGCTCTGCTGTGACACTGCTCACAGCTGCATTGCCTGTAGGATTAAAGCAATCAGGACATCGCATTGCATTCTCTCTCTCTCTCTCTCTCTCTCTCTCTCTCTCTCTCTCTTTCTCGCACACCAAACACACTCAGGCTCACGCACGCGAGCTCTTAGAGACACACACACACTCACGCGCGCACACTCTCTCTCACACACGCACGCACGCACACACGCTGGCTCTTTATCAAATTGCACTGTGAAATATTTCAAGCCCTGAATTTGGGAGACGTGCGGGCAGTGTGTCGGAGTGAAAGTGCGCGCAGATGTCTTTGATTTTATTTTAAGCGTGTGAATTTCATCCCCCCCATCCCTCCCGCCCCCCCAAGTGTGGCGCGAGGAGATCGCGAAGGGCAGGTTTTTTTTTTGTTTTTTTTTTTGGAGAAAGGTCCTGGTGACTGCGTAAAATGAGCAGTTTGCTCCCCCACAGCTCGTGAGCACCGCACCGACTTGGACACCTCTTCCTTCCTTCCTCACTGCTTTTGCCTTTTGATGTCACATATTCCAAACAGCTATATCTGAACGTCTCCTGGGACGGTGCCACACCGAAATACGACCCAATTATAAATGTCTAAATGACTCACATTATTGCACCCCCCCCCCAAAAAAAAAAAAAAATCAAAATAAATATATAAATAAATAATGGCAGAAACAACCACAAGGTGGCAATGTTTGCACAAAGTATAGTAATGAAGGAGGCAGGATAGGGATGCAAAAGACATGTTGCTGAGGTTAACGGGTCTTTCTTTTCCATTTCCATGGCAGGACGTGATAAGAGACGTGTGAGGCACATCAATCACACCCGACAAGAGATCATGTGTCGTGTTCCCTGTGTGCGCCGCTTTGACGATGTCTTTGTGTAACCTTCTCCGTCTCTCCTTGCAGGCCAAATGACATAGGATGAAGGCTGTTCGAAACCTGTTGATTTATATATTTTCCACCTATCTTCTGGTTATGTTTGGATTAACTGGTGCCCAAGATTATTGGTGTTCCACTCTGGTCAAGGGGGTCATTTATGGATCATATTCGGTGACTGAAATGTTTCCTAAGAACTATACAAACTGTACATGGACGCTGGAGAACCCAGACCCTACCAAATACAGCATCTACCTGAAGCTATACAAGCGAGACTTGAGCTGCTCCGAGTATTCTTTGCTTGCTTATCAGTTTGATCATTACTCGCACGAAAAGATCAACGAGTTGCTGAAAGTCAACGAGTCTATAGTGTACCTGTGCGATTCGAAGAATATTTATGTGTTTTTGCTGTACGACAAGAATTTTGTTCAACTACGGAGAGTTTTCCCTTACGACTACAACGGATTGACGCCACAGAAGCTGGAGGAGGAGGAGAAGTCCATTGTGGAGTTTTTGGTGTTGAATAAGGCGAGCCCCAGCCAGTTTGGGTGTCAAGTGCTTTGTACGTGGCTGGAAAACTGCCTGAAATTAGAGAAAGGGACGGTGGAGACGTGTGGGATCGTGTACACAAAATGCACATGTCCGCAGCACTTAGGCGATGGAGAATCAGAGAGCATGCTCATGCTCAACAACGTGGTTTTACCTTTAAATCCACAAACGGAGGGTTGCTTGTCACCCCAACTGCAAGCTGGGCAGGTCTGCAATCTGAGTGCAGAAGTGAAACGGCCCCCTAAAGAAGGTGAGTATCCTGTCATCTTCCTCCTTTATGCTGAAATAGATGTAGATTTAATGGACTACTGTATGCATAGCTGAGATAGTAATCATGACAGTCAAATGTGCACGTCAATCACTCCCTTCTCTGCCCTTATTGCATGTTTGAAGTGTGATGGCCCATGAAACAAAGAGCACACATAGATATAGAGACCGCAGTTGGCTCAGAAATGTGTCAACTCCAAGAACAAAGCTGCCAGAGGAGTTGGGTGTAGTAAAGACCACAGCAGCAACAAACCAAAACCACCTTAAGGGGGGGTCTTTCATTCGGCTGGACTGAATTAAAAATGCACTATCGGGCTGGTGAATTAAAAATGGCTGTTTTTCTACACATCAGCATCAGAATTAAAATGGCTGCAAATCAAACGATAACATACATTTATGTCAGTGTCATCCCCCACTAAGACCAACGGTGTCCTTGGGTTTTTATTGGCGTCTGTGTGTCACATGGAGCGATTGGGATCATGAATGCAGCAGCGTCAGATCACATTGCTCACAAGCACCATGTAATACATAAGACTTAAGCATTTAATGCAAATCTGCAGCGACTATATTTGTTTATATTTAGATTGAAATGGCTGACTAATAGAGCATTAGTTCCTCCAAAGCTGCTGTTACTTGTCCAGTGTTGCCATAGAGCAATGCAACGTGTTTTTCACAGTATGTTGGAATTGAGCAATAATGAACATATAGCCAAGAGCTTACAGAGAAGAAACAGGTGTTGTCGGTCGGACTGTAATTCCCACATGTGCATGGATGCATACATGAAACGCCCATACATCCTCTCACATCCAGAGGCAGACACCGGATTGAGCATTTGATAGTAAACGGTTATGATAAGGTCATAATGATTCTGTTCATTAGTGTCACCAGGTAGCAGGGGGAGGTTATTTTTTTTGTAGTTAACACACTCATGTAGCTTTTTGAATTACAAAGTGGGCCCTGCCTGACACGTAGCTGCTTGCATTTTAACAGATAGCAGAGAAAAGCCCCCAGAGGAATAGGCTGCATACTTCAGAGGTGAGGTGCGTTTACCGTGAGACACAAAGGAGGGGCATTCATCACGGCACACTGAACCAAAAATAATGAGTCAACCTTTAGATTTTGGGGGTGGGGGAGGGGGGAATAATGATAGCAGCAATGTTATGGAGCTATCTCCCCTGTGGCACTTACCAAAATAACAGTTGCTATAATAGCACCCCGGAGAACAGGTGGCAGTTTTCTAATCAAGAAGAACAGGTGAACATCGATTGCAGTAGTTCAGCTGTTTGGGTGACTCCTTCTGCTACATCATATTTCCTGGCATGTCTTTAAAGACACGAATGCAAGATATTTTCAAGAAATCTCATATCTTCAGGTACTACTCCTGCTACTCTTATTACTACTACTGCTGAAGGTTTTTTTTTAATGCTTTTTACAAGAGTTACTTTTGCTTCAAATTCTCACTTGATTTATTAAGCACCTAGCTTCCATCAAGTTGGATGATAAACTTATTTGGAGTATCATTCACCTGCTCTTCCACTAGGGCCCTTAAGCAATAATGCATACAGTTTCTGATGCAAATTGCCATTACAACTCGCCCCACAGCCAAGTAGCATGTGCAGTGCCATCAGAAAGTATGACTCAACTGTGTGTTTTTGTCAGATAATTTCATCTCTTAATGAATCTCGTGTCCAAATAGAAAAATATTACTGGGAAGCACTATGCTTATTTTCGCAGAAAAGTCTCTGCTCCAAAATAACATTTGACATTTTTCTATCAGCATGTTAATAACAGCTTAAGAGCACAGCTTATTTTTTTATTTATTTATTTTTTTCCTCCTCCCCCCCTCTCTCAGAAGATTTTCCACAAGCTTCTATTTATAGGGCCGGTTGATGGGAGGTTTGAACAAATCCGTTTTCATCTGGATAACGGGGAGATCACCGCTGGGTTTAAAAGAGCACTGTGTCTCCTGTGGCATCGTGGTGACAGAGTGGGTGTTCCTGATGAAGAATAAAGCATTACAAACAGTCGACAAGGGCTCCATTTGATAAAATCGCTTGTCTTTGATCTTCTCAGTTCCTGGTAGAGGATGGCTTCAGAGCACATCAAAAGAAAAGCAAGGCTAGAGGTTGTATACTCCAGCCATGGCACTGAAATGGCCCACCAGTGTTTCACACACACACGCGGAGGATAACAACATTTTAAAAGGTTAAAGCTCTTAACTATTTAAGATGATTACGCAGACAAAGGACAGGCCTCATTCTTTCATATTGTGGCATTTTAAAAACCAAAGTGACACAATGAAATCCTAAACAGATGTACTACTCGGATGACTCATTTATGCAGTTTTATTTTTATCACATTCTCCCATTTCATGAATAAAAGTTGTAAAAGGAGGAAGCGCAGTGGCGCAGTGGTACTCTCCGCAAGACAGGTTTAATTCTCCGTCTTGTTCGCCTCCCCCCCCCTTCTTTGTGTTCTGCATTCGTGCGGGTTTCCTCCCACATCCCACGCATGCAAGTCAAGTAGGCTGATGACTCTGAGCTGCCCATAGGTGAACAAGTGACTGTCTGCGTTAGCTCTGTGATGCCCCGCTGACGTGTTCCGGCTGTTGTCTTGCTTTCAATCCCATGAATGCTCAGATGGACTCCGGCTAGGGTGAATCAGAATTTTGGAGAAGACACAATGGGGGTAGAAAATATTTTTTAGACTATTTGTAATGTGACATATTTCTCTAGTGCATTTCTTTTGAAAAGATAAATCAATCTGCAGAAACCTTCAGTCTGCAGTCAGCAGCCACAAGCAGACATTTTAGAGTATGTTCTCTCAGATAAATGCCCTTTCCCCCTCCAGTCCTGTATAAATGCTGCTGTTTACTGTATGTAAGCTCAGAATTGTCAAATTCACATTGTGCTGCTCAAATCAATCTCATATTGTGCTTGGCTCCAGGAAATAAACAACATCATGAGGCATTGTCTTGTTGTATGGCTCGAACTACTAGTCTGCCCTTGGCTAAGGAAAAGTGACTCAGTCTTTGTCTCGTTTGGTTGGAACTCGCCAGTTTTAAAGGATCAGGGTCAAGGAGCCTCATTGTTTGAGACGACTGTGCTTTGTTGTGCATCCTCTAAGGTGTTCACTGTCAATGAAGCCTCACACAGTGACGCTCATGGCACTGTTATGTGACAAATGTCAGGCACAAACTGTGATAAATACCCTTCTTTATCCTGAGATATTGCCCCAGAAAAAAAGCCTATTTTGCAAGGTAATTCTTATAAAATGAAGGGAGCAATTTGGGTTTTTTTATGATCCAAATACTTTTTTGGTTTGATGTAATTATAGCCATCTCTGCCCCAACTTTCTGTTCGTATTGGTGGAAGAAGATGACAGACATGACAGTGGCAGTAAGATGCTTTCTGGAGATAATGGTTTATAATTTGTTTATCATTTCAAACTCAATAATGCTTCAAAGAACGGAAGCCCTGATGTATGCAAATAATTCAAATAAATATTTTATGAGTCCACAAGAAGTGGGTTAGAAATGAGTATGACATCATAGATTTCAGTTCCGATTCTGCTGTTTTCCACTTATTAACCTCCCTTCATGGACACTAATTTGACTCAAGCATGCAATATGCAGCGTATATAAAATGTTTCAATTTGTTCTTTGGATTTCCAGCTTTGTTTAACAAGGGCGATCCAAGTCATCCACCTCTAAACCGACATAGGGGAAAAGAAACATTTCTTTACTGCAAATACCAAAGGTTTTCGAATCCACTTTAAGACTAAATGCAGGCGCTTATTTGTGCAGCTGCGGATGCGGATTTGATCATTACGGCTTCTCACGATGCAGGACGTGTTCCATGTGGAAGATGGCAATAGGATTTTTATTGGCAAATGAAATGTGTGTGAAGCGTTCTAATGCACTGTCACCCGCCAAAGTCCTGAGCACTGCAGCAGCTCAGCCTCGCTGCCTCACATAGTGAGGCCTTTTATTCACTTTGGATCTCAGTCAAGTCACTCAGTAGTCACACTGCATTATGCTCACCCCCATTGTTCGGTACACTTGGAGGCCATTTTAGTTCCAATTCAGTGAAGGAGAGAGCCCAGCTCAACAGCACAGAATCTGTTTGTTTTATCTTAGACATGCATTCTTTGTCTGTAACTATAGTGAATATCTTAAATATCCCATGTTCCAATTCACCCTAAAATCCTGGGCTAAATTATTCCACCTCTTAGCTAACTGTTAATATTGTTGCCATGTGCTCTTGGATTATCAGACACAGTATTTTCCTGCTGGTTTTGTAGCTGCGCTCATTCTGCTGGATTAGGCGTCTTGAGGCAGCTGTGATGTGAGATGGAAATGCTAAAGAAAGTTGTCAAGAAATTGAAAGCGTGATAGACTGTAGGACCCTGAAGAATCAGCGTGAAAGTGCCAGGCATCTTCTTTGTCCATTAACCACACATTAAATTTTGCCTTTTCAAAAAAGAAAAAGAAAAAAAAAGGGATGGCGCAGAGTGCGGAACGATTAAGTTTTATGCTATAATCAATTACACGGCTTTGGGCGAATTCCAGTCACTTTTGTGAAACGTATACAGAAAACTGCTAAAATGAGGTCAAACATTACACCAAAAAATGACTTCACGATTCTCAGGAAAAGATAATGGAATCTGGCAGTGAGTGAGCAGCTCTTTCCTGTGCATGGCTAAAAAAATATTCATATATAAACTGTATATTTGTCTAATGGCCCACGTCGCTGTTTCTGGGTATAAAAATTCATGAGGCTCTGAGGTGACTCCTAAGTCATTTTACACAGTGACATAACACCCACCCCCCGAAAAAAAAAAAAAAAAAAAAATCTGCTTAAGTCTCTCACACTGTCACATTTGGATGCAAATGGACTCTTTGGAACCACAAAAGTTTCAGTTCCCCAACCATTACAAATTTATGATACAATAAAGTCGAAGGTACACCACATGAGGCTTGGTATGGTTTTTACTTTGCATGGCAAGTAAAAGGATTAAAAAGATACAACTTGTATCTGAAACCAATTTTCATAATTAGCTTCCTACAAGAAGATGTGGTCCACCATAAATGACAACATTTTCTGCCACAGTGAAATTACTTTGGTATTATTTTTGTATATGAAGGCGATGCCATGTATGTATGTGCACTGCTAAGCAACATCTGCATCAAAATGTGCCACTTGTGAGGTTATTTGCAAATGCTTCCTGGCAACTGTCGATAAAGTTTGATCAATGCACACTGGGCTTTAAATAACAACTAACATCATGTTGCAAGGGACATACAGAATATAACATGTAACGTATAGGTTAAAGATGTAATATCTCCACCTTCATGCTGATGCTACATGTGTTGACGGTTGCCTTTAATAGGCTGAGCAAGTATTTAAGTGTAAAATGATAAAGTATTGATGCAGAATGAATACTTTATGTGTTTCTCTCCCTGAAGTGTGCCGTATAGCAATAGACAGATTACTAAAATCGAAATTACTTCTGGGTAATTTCAGGTTTCCATTTATTATTGTTAATCAGCTATATCAAAACAGACAGGCTGTTTTGATGTTTCCCCGGTTTCTAAGTAAAGCTACTGCCACTCACTGTAGGAGCAGCCGAGATGTGCACAGTGATAACCCAGCGGTGGGGTGGATGCAGATCAGCTGTGAATACTGTGGTTCATTTGACATGGATTTGTGATCTCAGTCTTGAGGCTCTGTTTCAGCAGCATGGCAATTGGAAGTCAGAGTGATAACTCTCCACTATACCCAGACTGTGTACTGCAAACTGCCTCAGAGTAAATTAAAGCCCTCTGTTGTCACAGCTGAACTGCAGACAGGATGCAATGAAATGCACTAAGCCTGGAAGAAAACCTGAAATACAATTTAAAAAGTGTGGACACGATTTATGGTTTTCGGACATCCAGAGAGCAGTGCGCAGTGGCTGCATACCAAAATTCTAAAGTTAAAAATGTCCGTTAAATGCAAAAAAAAAGTGATGATGTAGCTCAAACTATCTCCAAATTATAAAAGACAGTTTTTTGATGATTCATCTGTATATGAAAAAAATCAAGTACTTAATATTGGCTCACTTCTTAAATTATCAGTAAGTCAAGTAGTCATTAGTCCATCCTGCATATAATGTCATTATATATTTTGTAAAATATTAATTGAAAGTGCAACTACTTGACACTTAATTACTGTGCTATTGAGCAAACATACTAAAATACATATCACGTACATGCAAATAGAGCCAGACAGGCTCAAACCTACATTTCTTGAATTAATACATGAGCGCAGGGCCTATCTCATCATTTTCATGGAAGTGACAGGTCCACCTTTTTAACTTTACAGCCTGCAATAAACACAATTGTAATAAAATTTGTGAGTAACACTTGTAGCCTATAATAATGTCATATTACTGCAAGAATCCTAATCAGTGTAATGGGTTACGTAATGTAGTGTCTAATTCTCTGATGTGAGGCAGCCACACCTCTTGCCCTTAAAACTGGAGCACCTCACCAGTAATATCCTGCATAAGCAATGAGGAAAACGTGCATGTCTGATTTATTAGCGCTCATGTCCCACCTGTATGCATGTCACCTGTTCTGAATTCCAAACAGTGGTAGATTTGTGTGTCTGTATATCCACGCAACACCAGCTCCCACAACTACTCATAAATTCTTCTTGAAATGCCACAGATTCGCTTGTTTATCATTCGAGCGCTCATTCAACTCTTTCAGCTTTGCCTATTAAGAAAAAAAAACCCACCAAGCAACACATCTAAGTTCTGAAATTCTGACATTACCAGGGAAGACAAAAATAGGTAAAAGGTGAGAAGTAGCAGTTATTTACTTGATTTATTGTGATTATTCTTCCAGTTATTTGCATAATTAGTTATCAGTTTTCAAACAACAATATGTACACATAATGCAATCTCTCTTCTAAATGAAAAGTATTAAAGGTCTTGAATTGTGAGATTATGCCAGCACACCGCACAGTGAATAATCTGCTCTTAATAAGTCTTTGATAAAACACTTTATGTCATGTCTTTCCACCACAGATATGTGTCCATCTCATCCCCACTGTAGCTGCATGAGTTTTGCTGCACAGGTGTGCACAGCTGAGGCTGATGGTGCTCTTTGTCAAAGGCTCTATGCAGTACGTTACAGTGCCATTTAATGGCCACAACAGCATCACTCGCACTCATCATGAGACATTTCCATTTGTAATCGCACGTCTTGCTTTGACAACGCAGCCTCCAGTCTCTACTTTGCAATTTATGAGGTAAAAATGAGTGAACCTTAAAAATCAAAGGCATACAGGCTGTTGTGTTGTTGTGTCCTTTGACTTCAAATGGTTGCTATATGAATGGAAACATAACACATAATGAGTCTCTGTAGATGAAGAAGGTTGTCTCATCTTCTTATTATACAAATTAGATTTTTTCACTGCCACCATATGCATAATTCAGTACTAACCATCATTTCTGATTTCCTGGCACGAAGAAAAAATATTCCTGCAGTCTCATTCAGGACAAAAGAAGGAATGCCATGAACTCGTTTCCATTAAATCCAACTCGAGCCCAGTGTGAAATGAAGGTTTGGTATCTTTGCTTCACAGCACAGAGGAGCAATTCAGTTCATTGTAAAAACAAAATTGTCCAACAACAATTGTGACTCTCATATGACAAATTCATTTAGGATGCAAAGTCCTTCAGAGTGGGCCTCAACAACCACACTATTCATCCCTCTAAGAAAACATGAACAACACTCACATGAGTCTGTTACTGCGCTGCTCTACAGTTCTGAGGCAAGGGTGAGCCTTTGAAGCTCTTAGTGTGGATAAACACTGTCAGATGTCTCGAGCATTTCTTGTCATTTTTTTAAATAGGCTTTAAAAAAAAATCATATTCTAACTTTTGTGTGGGCCGGCTTAATGTGGTAAATTTTTTTCAAGCCCTTGTTGTGCGGTGCCAGAGATGTTAATGTAAATTATGCACTGCTTTCAGCATCTCAGTTGCATGTTTCTGCATTTCAACCCAGTTAGTTTTGGCCTGTCACTGGATGGCTATTTCAGCCCACAGAGGAGATGCATTTGCATAAACATCCACCCACAAAACCTGGCAAATGAGTCTGTCACTCAAAGACACTGTCTATGTGGTAAAGTGGAGGCAAAATCCAATTTTTTCCCTCTGGGGGCCTCCGTAACTGCTCTCACTGGCAGTCCCTCCGCAGAGAGTGGCAAGTGTCTTCATGTAGCTGTAATGGACGCTGCCTTTAAACTTACCGTGTATACTGTGATCTAGGGCAGCACACACACTTACGCAATGAAGTGGTGGGCACAATCCCCAGGGACTTCGAATTTTACGTTTTCAGCGCTGTAAGAATTTCGAGGACAAAACAGTATTCTTCATCTCAGTATTAATCAAGGACTGATCACAGGAGCCACACACAGTCGCAGATTTTTAAATGTATTATAACAGCTATTAGGCCTGAAGTGCTAAAAAGTGCGGTTTGAAGCGTTTACTCTGGAATGTAATTTTATAGTCAGAGCATGAGCTAAAGGTGAACACCACTCAATAATTCATTTTTCCTTTAATCCTACATTGACCAGTTTAGATCTTGAAAACTTTCTTCTAACACGGAAAATAGGGGAATCCAGAATGATTAGTCAGGATCAGGAAAATACAGACTGAACTTTTTTTTTTCTCTACCACAACACAACTGTACTGTTTATAATACAATAAGACAAACATACAGTCAATGTTGTTTTACAATGACTTTCAACAACTATAATGTATCATGAAAATAGCATTGAAATGAATTTGACTTTAACAGTGAATAGCTTTTACAGCACAGTGCCATGCAATGTCCACAGAAACATCCAAAGATAACACAAATCAGAACACATCATACAGAGTTGACAGCATACAATATGATTATTATTATTAATGATTTAAATAATATTAAATAATTTCTGTGGATGGATCAGTGCACATCCATACCACAGTGATGTGCAAATCAAAGTCTTTTTTAAGCATCTAATTTGTCTTATTTGCCTAATTAGCCCAGTTTGCATAGCTATGAAGTGTTTTTGGGCTGTCTTCAGGTACAAATAACAGAATTACAAATGACTCTGGTACAGAGCATCTTTAGGAATTGCTGCTGAAGTAGAGACTTTGTCCAAATAAAGTGCAGAACTACTTGTTTTTTGTTCTTTCTTCATGAGGAATTCAATTATTATTAGTAAATTCATCATTTTGAAACTGCAGCACTAATGCTCTACAGATGCATGATGGGATATTTCAGTAATGGCCATCACTAATTAAGACGGCTGATATGTGCTTGCGCTGCCCATACGGTTCCACAGAGCATTGTGGTTATTCAGCTCCCCTCACTGTAAGGAGGACTCTTATGTAACATGGAGTGAGATAGAGAAATTATAACTCTGCAACACTCTTGTGCCAGATTGTCAGCCCGTCTGCAGTTGTCTGTCCATTATAGCACAGACA
>JAOXYL010000039.1:9687995-9736836 GCA_028564955.1 Terapon puta | reverse complement strand
GCTGTCTTCTGGGTAGTATTCTGAGTGTGATGTAAATCAAATATGGCTGCCATGTAAATTCAGTGCTCACTTCTCTAATCTGTCTAGTCTTTGATTTGATGCATTCAAAGACACCTTTGTTTCCAAAGGAAACACTAATAGACCATTTCTATGTGTGAAGCAGTTTTACAAGCCTTTGATTTTGTCTCTTTGATACATACATCTATGAAAAAAAGGGTCATGTACACAGCTGTGTGTGTGTCTGTGTGTGTGTGTGTGTGTGTGTGTGTGTGTGTGTGTGTTATATCAAGCTAATGAATATAGAGCAAATGGCACTGAAGTGATAATGTAGAAAATAATCACCCTGTGATTCTTACCCCGCCTCTGAGCTGCATTTGGTTTGTGTCACTCTTAATAAGCATTTCTTGTATAATTATGTGCAAATGTGCTATGCATGTGTACCCACTTTTAAATCTAAATCCAAATGCACTGAATATAGAATACTGAGGCGTGCAGTATATGGGGCGCCCATTGTGTGCCAGAATCTCTGTGATAATCACAAAACAATGGCAGACACTGAAACACATAAAATTACATTTGTACAGTCAAAAAATTACAAACGCAGACATAAAAAAGACTTATTCATTATTCTTGTCTTAATAATTAATTGCCTCATTTGCTTTAAATTTGAATAAAAAATGGGTTATTTAGTCAGTTGTTCACAAAATATTTATTTATACAAATGAGTCTTTATGTGTTCATCATGATGCATATACCGCACATGTATTTGTGGATCGATAGTTTGATTTCTTCCTTTACCAATTATGACTTATAATCCCGGCAGATGACCAACCATCGCAGTTGTTGAGAGTTGGACTGCGTTGCTCTTCAGACACAGTGAAAACAGAATCCAGTGAAGGACTCTCTAAAAGCTGAGAGCCAAACTCACATGATTTTATTTTGAATTCTAAGGGATTATACAACATCATTCCTCCTTGTTCAAAGGCTGTCT
This sequence comes from Terapon puta, assembly GCA_028564955.1. NCBI lineage: Eukaryota > Metazoa > Chordata > Actinopteri > Centrarchiformes > Terapontidae > Terapon > Terapon puta. Next base: position 9,735,845 of record JAOXYL010000039.1, on the reverse strand, counting down.
CCCTGCTTTACCCTAAAATGTATCAATGTGTGGATGACGGCTGGAGGCCTTTCTCTAGGGGGAGAATCGTTGTGCGTCAATTGGTCACAGGGTCGCTCGCCCATATACAAAGACCCCTCTTATTCACAGTGTCAAGTAGCACAGCTATGTCTTGCATAGTTTTGGGGTCTATGCAAACATTCATAAAAGAAAATCTTCAGCGCTGCTAAAATAAATAAATGAATGCAACACAGCCAAATATTTGGATTCATAGGTTTATAAATGTATTTATTGGAGCATCCATATTTGATGCCGTCCTATTTGGGAAGCACAATAGATGCCAGTAGAGGGGTGATAATAAAGTGAAATCGTCAGCATTGATTGATTTCTTCATTTGAGACTTTCCGCTGATAGAAAGACTATTTTTTCTGTGAATTCAGGTCGACTTGTAGTAAATTTACCGCAAATAAAATGTGTCATCCAGAAAGTTATATAACTGGACTTTATAAAAATGAAATCTATGAAAAAAAAGAAAGAAAAAAATCCTTGTTGCAACCGAAAGCCAAAGCTTTATTTGACACAAGATTCTTTTTTTTCAGTGCAACATTTCAGTCCTGCAAAGGCATAGCAGCCAAACAGCAATAAAAATCAAACCCTCACTTTGGTGTGTGTGTGCACGCAAATGTCTCTAAGAACACTGGTATCCATGGAAACCATTGCTGCAAATGGATCATGCATTCAGAGACCGTGGTGCCATACTGTACATTATCTTTAATCATTGTTCAAACCGAAGGATACGCAGAGGCTGTATATACACCAGCACTCTCTCAATAAAGCAAATGCTGCCTCCATAATGAATCGTAAAGGTGACCCTGCAGTCATGTCAAAACCTGTTGAAATGAAACGTCAATTGAATTTGTGGAGGTCGTTTCTTGAGATATATTTTATTTCTTCATGAAAGGAAATGTTCAAAATGTACTGTGTATTTTCTGCTTTGGCACAGCCCCACACAAATTAAGTTTTTTCTCCAAGGCAAAACTTTTGACTCTTCAATTCAGAAATCCCCTGCCAAAATAAGCTTCTGTGTATATTCTTTGGGTGAAACTGTGAACCAATTGTTTTTTGTTTGTTTTTTTGTGTGTGATATTTTTTACATAGAAAATTAGCAGAGAAAGTACGATTGAGTTGTTTGTACTGGCTTGTGCACATGTGTATTAGTGGTAGTGTTAATAATGATTGGCAGATGCTGGACCTTTCTCCCTTGACCTGATTAAGACATAGAGTAAAACTCCAATCAGTAGCCAAAGTCTTTGTTTGCATCAGTAACCAAACTCATTAGTCCCATAATTTATTTGACGCAGGCTAATTGGGGAAGTATTAGCAATAGCAATCTATTTACCAAATCTGATTAATGTGGGCTGTTAACATAAACTAAGTCAAAGAAATGTTATCAGGATAAAAGACTTTCACCATGAATTATGACAATAATTTAGCAATTTTCTCCTTAATGTTTCACATGATGGAGGTTACATGTATTCCCTTTAAAAAAAATAACAAGTGAATTTGAATGCTTTACAGTTGGTAACTTGCACCACAAACAAGCTGCCCAATTCTGACCGACCATAAGCCCATAAATGTATGACATTACAGCCACTGCTGCAGAAATGCCTTCATCACTGGGTTTCTTTTGGCACCATGATGTGGAGCTGCACTGTAGGTTTGTCGCTCCATGGGCACATTGGTATGAAAACGTCTGTACCCTCCAGTGCTCTCCCACAGCGATCTAAAGCTATCATTTAGCAGGTGCTTTGGAGCTTTGAGATCCTCCAGTCTAAGAGCTCTGCTCGTCAGACCATCTTGCCTAACCATCAGCTCAGCGGTGTCCAAAGCCCGACTGTTGTGATGTTGTCTCAACAGTTACTGAAGTGCAATAATTGCAGCTTTCTTCTCTGATCTGAGGTGACAATTAGAGAAAGGGGGCGAAGGAAGAGGATTAGCAGCAAGAGTGAGAGAATACTTTGCCATTTGGCAGGGCGAATATCCACATACTGAATTATACTTCAAATCAAAGGATTTTGTAAACATTGTTCTTTGTGGGTGTCAAGAGATGCAGCGTTGACATTTTTTTCCCTGAAGTGGCTCCAGATAAGCGATAAGGCCGGAATATATTTTCATACTAACACAGAGGCTTATTCTGTCGCCTATCGTCTTCCACATTCACTTTGAAAATTGTTGAGTTCACCTTAGCTTTGCCACAGTAAAGTGTCATCGGCTGCTTGGAGGTCAGTGATGCTTCACATCTTTGACCCACAAGACAAATGAAAAATAGTGTCTGATTTTGTTATCTGTGTCCTGAGCAGACAGAGGCATTACAATAAGCCTCAGAGGTCAGGGTCAGTGGGCGGATGCAGAGATTGCTCATCCTAATGTCAGCGCTTATCACAGCAGCTTGCTCCAAAGTGTCCGCGTCTGCGTGACCCCATTATGGCAAGTCTCCATCCATGAGGTCTTACTGTTTAGTCCATAAGGTGAATTTCACCCTCCATTTGCCATTAGAGACTCTACCCCCCAGTCTGCTGTGCACTTCCTATAATTTGCACATCTCACAGATTGCTGATTGGAAGTGTCTTTCTTGGAGCTGTATTAGCTGTGACATATGTTGCTGGCACAGCAGTAAAGCATGGAGAGGAGATGTTAGTGACTTACAGATTATTGGTGGAGGCCGACCCACAGCACCACTGTTGCTCAAAGGTGGTGACTGAAATACAAATACAAAATTTGAGCCATTAGGATGTTTCATGGCTCTAACAAAAAAGCTTCTTACTATCAGAGATGGGGTCCCACATCTTCGAAATCCTCACACCTATCTGGTTTTGTCTTTTTATTAGTGGGCTACAATTGGAATGTATACCATAGCATAATGTACCAGCCAGTCAACAAAAACTGAAATAAATTTTTTTCTGCTTGATTAATTCATTTAAATCATTTGTGCAAGATAATTCCAAACCCCTCCTTTATTCTGCTCCCTCTGAGAATTCACTGATGTTTTTTTGTTTTAAAAAGATAAAAGCAGGATAAAAGCAAAATGAATATCTTTTTCAATTGTTGGATGTACAAAACAAGCTCAGGATGTCAACTTGTCTTCTCTATAATTTGCTCTGCGTTGGATCAGCCATTTTTATTAAATTCTCATATTTAAAGACGACACAAATAATCATAGAGATCATGGGAAGAACAATGAATAGAAAATTCATATACATGGTGGTCTGGTTGTAGACAGATTCATGCGTGTCATGAGAGACACGCATAGTCTGAGACTTAATATTGTGCAGATCAGGGCAAAACCAAGATCTAATCAAAAGCTAAGATAACACCAAAGACTTACAAAGTACTATGAGGCCAACGTACTTATTTAGCTTTGGCGCTGCATTGACTTAATTCAACATGTGCCATCAAGGCCCAGGCAAACACTGCAGCGGCAGGCTTTGCTGAGCACATCCTTACAGATACTTAAAGTTATGGTAAATCAGCTCATGCAACGCATGTAAAAATATTTTTACAATGATTTCAAACAAATACAATGGGCAAACAGCTGGATATAAGCCACTGTAGCCTCCATGGGTCGGATTTTCCCCACACTTGCCTCTCTATTGCTTGCACTTGCTGAGGTAATACTGAGATTAAATTACATCAGAAATTTTCCTTAGGGTCTCGCTGAGCTCAGCGAACCACTCTCAAATGTATTTGACAATCCAGATATTGAGCCAGGAGTTATTTTGACAAAGCAGGCAAGTAAGAGTGTGGATGTTACTGGGTGGATCATTATCAAAGTGGTGGTACCCTGGAAGACACAAACACATGAACATCATGTCAAAAGAGGTGCAGACATACCAGTCAGCTGTTGTAGCTACTAGTGAACCAGGGCTGTGGTTTGAAGTGTACTACACCACAGTATGCTGTATATACAACAATATTTCGTCATAACCTCTTCGGATGTACTTGGAGCAGAGACAGCTCAAAAAACTTGTTACATAAAGGAACTGATTTTTTTAGGTTGTTTAACTGACTGGTGAAAATGATTTGATTTAGTAGGACAGCCAAAAGTAAAAGGATCTTATTGTGGAAGAATATTTATAATCACAAATTTGGTTCATAATTAGTTAGAAGAAAGACACCAAAAGAAATGTAGAGTTCCTCAAATATTTGTACAGCCTCATGCAGCTGCTTCTCTCATCATATTTGCAACTGAGTGCCCTCAAATTTTTATTGTTGATTTGTTTTCTCCTTTCCGTAATGATCTCACTTTGATTTACCAAAGGGGCCTCAAAAATCTCAACTTTTTCTGGGAATGCGTTTTTCCTCTTTGTTCTTTTTTCGTCAATTTGCAATTTTCCAACCGCGTAATGGAACTGCTAAGAGGGCTCTCATGTGGGTTACTTACACAGGCACAAAATGCACTGAACAAACGTCTGCATCTGCTTTCCGCCCTAAGGCCGCACTTCTTCACAGAGAAAATCATGGAACAATATTTTTTTTGTCCTTGAGGGGAGAACATATTTGGATGTTTGGCCATTACTTTATTTGTGCGTGTCCTACAAATGCCCTCCATCAATTTTGTCTTGCTTCCGTCTGAAAAAGCATTGATTTATTGGCCTCACAGCGTTTTTGGACATTAACAGTGAAAAAACAAATTTCATCTCAGAGGGAGTGTTGGTTTGTGTCCATTCTTGCAGCATGTCAGGTGTGTAACTCCAAGACTGACTGAATTCCCAAATGGACTGAAGCCATCAGCGCCGGCCAGACAGATGAATCTAAAGCAAGCAACGAGATTTCTGCTAGAGTCTGCCTTTCAGAACAGAACGGCATTGGTGAACTTGGTGTGAAAGAGGTATTTGGTCTAGACAGCGTCTCCCTGCTTTTAATGCACAAAGCCGAGGCTTTGTTTAGGAGGCCCCTCACGTTCCGGGGTAGGGCAAAGCCTGTCAAACAGTGACTGTCAGAATACCTCCCGTCTTTAACAAAAAGAGGAGCATGCCGATGCCATTTAATTATTCAAGACCTCGGACTGGCAAGAAAAAATATACGCCACCCATCAGATAATGTCAGCGTTGGCTTCAACAGAGTAAACACCCACACAAATCTGTCACTACCTTGGTATGTCGGTGCCGCTTTCTCCGTTTTCCCATGAGGTTTTGAAATGTAAATTGAATGTCTATGGAGAAGTGCTACATCTATTTAATTTTTAAACTGTGAAACTCTGGTGCATGAGACAGGGAGAGAAATTAATACAACCTGTTTTCTTGATTTCTGGCCAAAATCACAAGTATATATGTTCACACTGGGACCATTACGGGATCACTGGCTTGACTGGAAACTAATTAGTGCTGTAATTGAAATGAATTGAAAAAAAAAGGAAAGAAAAAAAGCTGCAGTATTGTTGCACATAATCAAAACAGCACTTATTGAAAAAGCTTGCAAACTGTTTTTCAAACCAATTTAAATCCGTCACACTTCCAGTCTTTTTTCATGCTGTTAAATATTGGCTGCATTAAATATTGGACCAGTTTGATTTACGGTGTGATTATGTCGTCTCACACTTTAAGGTCCCATAATCACCTTAAGAAATGTTTTCAAAAGGTCTTATTCAGCATGCTCTGAAGTTAGATAGTTTAAGCTGTCAAATTCTTTTAACGTATTTTCTCTGCAATATATTACAGCATGCCCAGAAACTATAACTCCGATATTACTGAAATATTTTTGCATTTAAAGGTTGACAAAGGCACGAGTGCCAGGTTTTGTGAAGGGTTTTAAACAGTAAAATTAAAGTAGATTGGCTTGTGGGCATTGGTGCATTACATTATGTCCCCATTTGAGTTTAGCATACCCCCATCGGAGATGGATTTCAATGTCTGTTATGCCAGTGTTGTACTAGTTCTGATCTTCCCCAGGCTCACTCTGCTAGAAATTGCTAGAATCAGCTCTGATAGACAAGAGCAGAGGAATGTTCGCCCTTTAAAGTCTGCACAGCAACACTGTGGGAGAGGGAGAGAAAACGAGATCAAAGATTTAAATTATGAAGCCACATATTTTAACACGAGCTCCCAAAAGCAGATTAAAGATGAAAAATAACAAGCACCAATGCTCTTGTTAGAAAATGTACCTCAAAAACTGTCACATTTCTTTTCTTTGAAGATATATTCAGTTTCCACAATGTCCAGAATGTAACCATTCAGACGCTGTGCAGCTGATGCTTCATCAGATGTAATTTTCTTCCCCATCCATTTCTGGTCCTATTCATTGGATTACAGTTTGGTGGCGTAGATGTTGTCTGAGTTGATTAATTAGCCCATAATTGTGGAAACAAACTCATGTGAAGCCTGCATGCTGTACTTCATTGTACTGTACTGTAGATATTTAAATTTTTATTTAAATTTTGCTTCAGCAATACAAGACAGTTGATACTTTATTGATTCTCTTTTACTGCAGCTGATTTCACATTATTATTTGTATGAATTACTTGTTGAGAAAGGCTGCAGTCGTGCATAATTAAAAATGTTACAGGGAAGCATGAAGCAGTCGCATTAATTTTGGCATTTTAATCCACTATATTATAAGAAGTACTTGATAAAAACTACAGTGGTAACATCCCTGAACTTTCTCAACAAGCACATACATTATGGATATTATGCAACATCTAAATCATACGAGCGGCTTGTTTGGTTCATAGATATCACAGAAGAGACAGGGAAGAAGCGAGGGGACGGTTTAAGATGTGAAAAAAGGGGTTATGAGCCAGATTGAAAATCACAGTACACTGCATGTCCCCCGCTTGCTGAGCAACCAGGACACCCCATGGCATGTTATATTTTGATATTTTCATAAACATGTCCTATTATTAGCTTGTCCTCCAGCACTTGTGACATCAGTCTGACTGCAGCAGTCTCCCTTCATGTCTTGGCTTTGCCTATTACACTTCGTCTGACTCACCAGTGGACTGTGCCTCCCAGCTGGCCATAGGCTGACACTCTCTTCCACCTCATTACCAGGAAGGCCAGTGAATGAAGTCAATGTGCCTCCTAGTGTAGTTCGAGGTTGGCACCTGGGGCTGTACAATACCTTGTGTCATTTACCTCGGAAGACAACTGAGAAAACAGATATAATGAACCAGTTAGCCAAGTATTGCGCAAGCCCTGAGATTCCCTTTGAAATTTTATTGTTGCTCACACAAGATGAAAATACAGACTGCATGCATTTCCATTTTTCCAATATGCCTCTTGCAGAAACAGTGATGTTGTCAGATGCTGGCTAGAGCAGGAATATTTATCCGCACAGTGCTTTCTCTCACCGAAAGGCGTCAGACACAATTCATATCCTCATGTCTTCAGTGCTCCTTCTGAGCAACAACATATACTGACTTTTCCTGTCTGTTTTTAGCCCAAAAACAAATGTAAAATAGTAAAATAGTATTTTATACTTGTCACAAAATCTTCATGAACCCCATTCAAATACTTTATTGCACATGGATCTGTAAATCTTGCAACATTAAACCAGTAATTTGACTAAATGATTTGGGCATGATAATGTATGCTGTTTGTTTAGTCTGTGAGTCTGCTCTGTGTATAGTAAGTGTAGTCATAGCTCATTTAATTCTTAACAGAAAACACAATATATTTTTCCCCCTCTTACATATCAGAACATTAATTGCGTTTTGATATAATGATGGTGTTATTCTGTTTTAATGAGCTATGCGGGAAAAATTGCTTGTTGCACAAGTAAATTCAAAGCACTGATTCAGGTTCAAATTTGTATGAGCCTTACACCCACTGTATATTCATCTGCTGCACTATACTACATCTTACCTGTCAAGATTTTTTAAAGGGCAATCACCTTTATTAGTACATTGTTTAGAGCAAAAACATAAGGTCACCTTTGTTGCTTCCAGGGGCCACGGCAGCACTGTAATTTCAAGTTTAGCCATTTTGCTAAAGAGACTTAATTATGGATGGGCTGAAGCGAGCATTTATCATATTTCACACCCAATATTATGACATATTTGTCAGAGCATTAATTTAGATTAATGGCATGAGGACGGTTTGGGGTGATCTGCAAAGCCCTTGACAGCTCATCCCTTCAGAGTCAGATGGTTTTAATGAAGGTGGTCTGTAGAGTAGAAAAATGTGTGTCTATACGTGTATATATATATATATATATTTATATATATATATATATATATATATATTATATATATATATTACTGCATAAAATGCTAGTATAATATGTTTGTGTTGTATCGCAAAAGACAGTGCATGTCTTCATCATGCAGTAATCGCCCTAACCTCCATCCACTCACCTAGGTATGTGTGCAGAATTAAGAGGAGGCAGGTGCTCAGTCCAAAAATAAATAAATGAAGCAGTGTCGGGGACAAGGGGGAAAATTGTTCTTTAGATAAGAATAGATGAAAAGAAAAGACAAAATAGGTTAGTTAACAGGGGAACAGTCACCTCAGATAGCTTCAGTGACCTCGGCGTTCATCCTAATTTTGAATAATCTTGTGTTCAAAATCAGCACTTTCCATTTGTTCCATTGTTAACCAAGAGCACAGTTGACACCAAAAAACAGATAAAAGCAGTTCCCAATGAAAGCCTGTTTTCTTCAGAGGGCAGTCAGGTGTTACAGCACCAATTGGACCCTATCCGTCCACGTGCCTTTGGACTATCAAATCAGCCTCGGCGTCGCAGCACGCCAAGAATGCCTGCATTATTCAAGTGCATTTTGTGTCTCAGTTATCTGTCATGCAGAGGGGCTGTCAAGCGCCATAAAAAGGTGGGTGGTGCTGTCGTATGCTTCCTGCCTACTGCTGAACTGAAATGAACCTGACACATCGGCAGAAGCACTTAAACATAGGATGGATATTTGTTGTGAGTGTGGATGGCTGGGTAGGGGCGGATGCATTCTGGACATTTACATCCTCTCCTTCCCACTTTCATACATATAATAGGACAGCTGTGTACTTTAAAACGCTGCGCTTTATAATACTGCGTGAGACAGGGTTGTGAGGATCTCCAGGACTGGCAAGCTATATTGTGTCCTGAAAAAATAATTACAACAATTGTCGAGTCTAAAAATTATAGATGAATATGATAAAGATGGTTTGTGATGCAGTTTTACAGAATTACGTATCTGTTGAATTTCTACCTTTGAAAGCAATTTCATGAAGTAGCAGTCAATATCTTTTAACCAAGGATCTCATCTGTTTTTCTTTTACGTTCACATACTGTGCAGTGTCTGCCTGTTTTCATGTTCCAGTGATTACGTGATTTGTTTCCGTGATTAAAAACACACACACACACACACACACACACACACACTCACACACACACACAAACCAAAAAAAAAAAAGTAAACCCTTTCTGTCATTCCTTGTGCCTTATCCCTTCGCTGTGGCTTTGGAATAGCTAACATCGCCCAAATCTCTTCCCCAGCTAGCCTCTCACTCCCTTCCTCCTTTCACTTGTTTTAAAACCCTGCAGTGAATTTATTGCCCTAACCATCACCACTGGCCAACTGCTTTGGATTCAAGTCACATCAACTTGGGAGTCTCAATAATGCCTCTAAATGAGCCAAGTTCTCATTAAAGGAATTTCAAACACCCCACTTAGACTTGATCTGTTGTCCACATTCCTATTGCTTTGTCTTTTAAAGTGGTATATCCAAAAAGAGGGCTTGAAAACAGACGGGGAGCCAAATTCCCCTCGCCCTGCCTTTAATATGGACGGAGTGGGATGTGCATTGGTTGACTTGGTTGCTTGGTAACAAGAAGCTAGGCATGTGATACCCCTTTTTTCTTTCTTTTTAATTATGAAGCTGTTTTATTAGTGATATGCGGGCTGGCTTATTTTGGACCTCTACCCATCTGATACATTTGAGACGATCTGAAGTGACCCAGCTCAATATCACACAAACAAGCCAGAGATCTGTCTCATCCGTGACCCAGAGGATTGAAACGACTGCTGCATGGAAGCACCGGAAGACCGTCACTTGGCAGTGTTTTTAATCCTTTGTGCAATTTACTCAGTTAGATTTCAAGTGGAAGTGAAAGTGGTAGCAGTATTGCCGGTTTTGGTTGCTGACATTAATAAACATAGTCATTTTTCGGGACAGAAGCTAAATCTAGCAGACATCAGAGCACTGAACCCCACTGAGACGGCAAACAAAAGTCTTCTTGTTCTAACTCTAGAAGCCGCACTTTGTGCTGCTTGTGGCATTGCGGTCTCCTTTGCCCTCCCCTCGCTCGCTCAGAGATGCTGCTGAATAGACAGAAGGCGTGACTCTTGCGGGGTGGGAGGCACAGGGGGGTGGGTAGGTATAAAGCATCATGTAAGTGCAAAAATATGTGGGCTTCACACGGACATAATGAACGGAATGTTTACTAGAAACTGATTGACTGATTAGCAATTGAGCATTTGTGTGAGTAAACTTGTTGTATCTTGTTCTCAGCAAAATCCAACTAAAGCAAGAATTTCTTAAGAAGACTACAGCCTATGCTCTCTGAAGCAGTTGTACTGAGCTGAACACTAAAGTCAGCCAATCACAGGTGACAATGTAAAAATTCTGTTCACATGATTTTTAGTAGATATAATGTTTTAGTTTTGCATGCTAACATTAGAGTAGCCACTAAACACAAACAAAGCTCACACCGCTGGGAATAGTTCTGCAGGTATTTGGTCATAAACTGAAGCATGGGACGAATTTAAATTCTGAATTGATCAGCAGCAGCAGGAAAATCTGGGATCACCAAAATCATTACAGTTCAAAGTCAGTGAGGAGGGACTAGAAATTACTGTACTGGTTGAAATGCATTTGTGCACCAGTGTTCTTCCATTCTTATGGGCCATATTTCTAAGTACTTGCAGTATTTTGGATCATCAGAGGCAGTGATGGTAATTTCTCAGTTTCTGTAGTATCTACTAACTAATTTAGTGGTTAGCAAATAATTTTTCCCAATACTCCCAGAACAGTCACATTCCTTTATTGGTGCCATATTCAGTTTGCTTTGTTTATTGATAAGTGAGGCTCCACTCACTTATCATGTATTTGTCATCATATTATATGTGCAAAAGCAATAACAAGTCAAATATATTCATTATACTGCAATGAAAAGCCAGGTAATTTATTTCTATTTGACTCCAAATGAATGATGTTTTAATAGGTGCTGAACTGTGAATGTCAGTACACATAAAGCACTTTCAGTTCTGTCAGTATAATTTGATCCAAGTGTAGGTTGACCCTCAACAGATGCACTTTTTTAGACATGGTGATGTACACTGCTTTTTAAAATGAATGGTGCATTGACAGAGCTTCAGAGATTCTCTCAGAAGTTTATAGAAGTCCTTTGTTATCCTTACTATTTAAAGTTTACTGTCCTTTTTAAAGAGGTGGGGACATTATTAATTGTCCAAACCTCCAACGAAGCAGGGGAAATGGTCAGAGACTGAACAGCCACTAATAACTGTGCAGCCTGGGAAGAAAAGATAATGAGAGAGAATCTCCAGCTGATTTGTGCACTTGTAAGATTCCCCTCGGAAGTCACTGCATGTGTCACTTGCTTCAGACGAGAAAGAAAGTAGGTGTCTCAGATGTGTGGTAGGAATGTTGCTTTCACAAAGCTGGCGCTCTTAGCTAATCATAGGTTGATCATAGAGGAGGTCACACAGTGAAAACTGCTAAGCCACACTTGACCGGGACATTAAAACAAGGAGAAACAGGAAGGGCTCATTTGTAATGAATTATTGAGAATGTCATATAATGAATCCTGTCTCCTGTCTCAGCTGGGTGCCCAGAGACACCAGAATTGCTGATTGCTCTAACTTCAAATGAATGTATTGCATTTTGCATTATCTTATAAATATAGTCATGGAGAAAGTGTCTAGGCTCATTAGTTTTAGCTATTTACATGCCAGTGTGGATCAAATAAAACCTGCATATATACTGTATATTTACAAATTATTACCCTCACTGCAGAAAGAGGTAGTTTTACCCACATTAATGTCATTATTTGCTTGGAATATGTGTATTTTTATCAACAATATACATAATGATGAATCTGTAATCACAACAACAACACAAAATATTTGTTGTCACATCCAGTGGAATGAAGAAATAATTTTTATCGGGTCATAGGATTCTTCAGTTCTTGCGACACAGGAAAACTAACTCTCACTTAGTATTACCCCTGCTGGGTATCCTGCCAGTTTAAAATAATGTTCATTTTATGCCTGACTGCTGCTGATGAAAAGTATCTGCCTTGAAAGGAATGGACATTCATTCATTTTTAAAGACTGATGTCTATAACCAGTTAATAGATTTTTGTCTTCAAACATTTAAACATAAGTATTACAGGAATGCCACTAAAAATAAACAGCAAGGAAAGCTAATTGTCGCCAAAAAAACAAAGAGTTTATAGCTACACAGACTAGTATAAATGTTGCGTTTTAATGCAGAAACTAAATGGTAGCATTTAGTATTATAACAATATAAACAAAAACAATATGTACATGTTATAGTTGTTACTAGGTTATAGTGAAACTGTTAGTCTCAATTACGTAGGGATGGAAAAGTCAGTCAGGCACCTCGCTAAAAGAAGATACATCTGTCAGTTATATGAACCGGCAAACAAGGGAACATCTTGTGTGATTTTGCCTTGTGGTGGGATAGCTGACTGGTGTGGGACTCATGATTTGGTCTGGAAATAAAGCCTGTTTGGAGAACAGGAGCTGTGTGGGAGTTGTTGGACTAACTCTATTAAGCATCGGATGAAAAAGCCAATAAGATAGGCTAGCAAAGCATTTCTCTATTTTGGAGTAGGCTATACACAGCCGGTAGCCTGTGCATGGTTTGTAATTTTTTCATGTTGCAATCAGTATTTTGTCAGGATTAAATAACTACATCCCCCACGAGTCTTGGCCATATGGCTTGCTGTCAAAATCTCACTGGAAGTGTTAAATGCAAATAAAATAATCTAATGACAAGGTGCTTTAATTATACTTTCCAGTGGTCACAGATTTTGGTTACAATATGGATAGAAATCCTATTATTGCATTTCAATACATCGCCTGGCTGAGTCAATAGAGTAATAGAGGCTACTTTAAAAAGACGGCAGGACTCTCTGTTACTGAGGCAAAGGGGGAGCCGCTCAACAATCTTTCCTATGAAAGGTGAATGCTTGCCCCTGATGACTCCCCATTTCATGTGGATCAGAGTTCTGTCAATCAGAACAGCAAATTGACTGCTGCTGTTCTAAGTACAGGAAAATATTCTGTACTGCCAGCAACCAATAAAAGTGAGGTATGAACATACTGATCAGCTGGACAGTCAGTCACTCAATCAGTCTGTGTCTGTCTGTAATCTGACACTTTACCAATAACCTCAAATGGCACACTTACACTATATTGAGTGATGTTTACACGCCCATACAGCAGTCCTGCTTGAGTGTGAAACTGATTTTTTTTTAACTGCAGCGCCAACAGTATATAACAACTACTTTACTTTACCCCGTTAGGGACTGTCTCATTCAATGTGTGGGAAAATGTGCTGCACATCCGCCTTTTGGACCTTTTCGATGGGATCCTCTTGGACCCGTCTAAGAAAGTCTTGAATAGAGCAAGATTTTGCTGCCAATGTGTAATTAAGCATTTGAAATATAATACCTCTGAACACAGCAAAATCTCCATCCTTGATTTCCCTTTTCCATTTTTAAATTGCTTACTCACCCAACCTTTGGTCTAAATCCTAAAAATCTTCAGTTTACAAGCCTGCAAGACAAGGCAAAATTCTGACATTTGTTTCGCCAGGGCCAACAAATGTTTGGCATTTTCCCTGATCAATTACTTAAATGATAAATCGAATAACAAAATAGGTGCCAGTTTATTTCTCTGTCGATCAAGGAATCAGTTGGCCAGTTCTTTCACAGAGATACAGCAGGATACAAGCAGGTCTATTCTTCTTAACAATGGGAGACTGATCGCCGTAATTATTCCAGGATGGCAGAAACTTCAACTAAAGTAACAGATGATGCCGTTTTAAGTTTAATTTTCTTTTTCATTAACAATTACACATACAGATAAAAAAAGCTAAAAAAATAAGATGTTTATCATTACTTACACACTCCTGTACAGCAAAAAAGGGGGAAGACAAGGCTGCAAGATTGTGAGATTGCATAATTGAAGCATTTGCAAGTAGATAACTAAACAAAATGAACAAATGTTTCACAGCTTTCCTTTACATTTGAAATGTACGCAGTTTGCAGTCATGAATAGCAAAACCCAAATCCTAACACATTCCTGTCACATGACCCATGTTTTGGGAACAAAGATTCCATTCATGCATTTAATTCAGATGTTGTGTACGTACTTACTAGTTTACAGATGTGTGTTTTCACATTGAACCATTGGTTGCATGTGTCCTGTCCTTGAACACAATTTGTATGTAGGGAGGAGTCTCCTGATGCTGGCTCGCAGATAATGCATTTTTAATATGTTCTCTGCTTTTACATATTTTAAAAGAAAAAAAATCAAGATGTACAGCACCAGTAGAGGGCAGCGGTGCAAAATCCCAGATATACTACATGAGGATATAATCTGTTTGTTGTATTTTATATATTTGAGCTACTGTAAATTTATAATGCAAGTCTCCTATTTATGCAGTGCACTGCTGGATAATTTACAAAACTAGCATCCAAGAGGCTGCTCATGAATTTCTGGTCGTCCCACTGGAAAATATAAAGCAAAAATAGATAAAATATAAATAATGTACCCTCTATGCCCGGGTGAATGAATGTGAATGATGTGTAAATTCATGTGCTTCTGCAGCTGCAAAACATTTTTTTTTTCATATAATTATTTTTTATACTTGCTAAATTGCAACAGTGAGTGAGACCAACCTCTGTCATTAATCTATATTATGCTGTTTTTGGTGGGCTTTTCTTCACATTCTTCACATTCAGCAACAGAAACAATTTTATAGTCTATGCTTGTCGCAGAGGTTTTTTTTTCCATATGCTGTATTCATTTCATATAAAGGCAGCAATCATGAGGAACCATCATCCAGTCATAATCCTGCTGTTCCATGTCTTGCCTGCATAGTATTCTGTAAATACAAGAGTAGTACATTGTGCCCTCTGATTACCCTCTATTTTTATATCATCTCATGTCCATGGAGATTCAATTACTTGCTGAATATAGTTGATTTATGTGACCATTCAGTGCTGCCTGGTTTGAAATCAGGAGGAAATATAGAAAATATGCATTCATAAGTGCCTCTAAATGTCATAATGAGGTGAAAGGATGGTTAGGACTAAAATGGTTCCTTCGTCCATTTGGCGTGCCATCCTTTTCTGCAGCCTAAGTAGCTAACTCTGTGTGTGGAGGAAAATGTAGCTATTGATGTCCTTGAACTTTTGCCTACTTTAATAAATTCTAATTAGATTAGAGCAAGACAGTGCATGAAAAGACAGCTTTTTTTCCCCCTATGCTGATTAGAGTGGGAAAAAAATATGCATGTGGCTACATTTTTTTTTTTTTTACATCGCAAAGCTCATTAAGGCTGCTCTCACAGAATTACAAGGGAAGTGGAGGGAAATGCTTTTGTCATTCAGGCTCGCCAACAGATCACACTTTGTTTGTTGTGTGAGAAGCACAGAGTGAACAAGTGGTTGCCTTCATGTGTGGAAATGTCAGATGCTATAGTCTGACAGTGCAGAGTAATAAACACGTATTGATTACTTAATACGTGTGCATATTTATTCATTTATTAAACATGAGTGTCTCGCAAAATCAGAAGTTATTCCAAGCACTTTGGTGAATTTAAACACTGCAAGTCATTCTGTCATATTCATCCAGGCAAGATCCCAATAAACTGGGAGACATTACAGTATGTTAAGTACTGACCATGGCCATGACAGATTATTCTCTGCAAATTAACCGCTTCACCTGGTACCATTAGTGAAAAGAAGAAAGGGATAGGTTTTAAATCACTTCCTTTTTTTTAAGCCTTACAGCACTCTAGCTGAGAGGCAGAAGACCTGAGAGCTTTGACTGCATATCAGACAGGTACATCGACAATAGTGTGAACCCGCTGACAATAGGTCAGACAGGCTATTCAGCCAAAGCTATTGGGGGTCTGGGGTGTCATGGGCCTTTAAAACTCCACGTTTCTCTGCAGTGAGTGCGTCGCCAGCTCCCTATTTCAGTGCTCTGCAGAGCACAGCTGAATGGACAGCAGCCATTGTGTGCCCATATAATGCACTTCAATCATCCTTAATGTCATCGTAGCGAAAACGGCTCAGAAGCTTGGTTGAAGGCCCTTTATTTCCCCTCCATATCCAAGAAGAAAAGCTGAAGTTTTTGTAATAAGATTTAGGACTGTGTTTGTTTTGCATACTAATTATTCTGGCCAGCTGTATTAAGCATGTGTGTTGTGTGTATAGGTAGGTGTTTTTGACGCACATTTGGTGGTGGCCTCTGGCTGGAAAACAATTAGGCAGCCGTGTTTAGGCTGGTAACGCTGATTTAATTTACTTTGCTGAGTTTGACTTGACTTTTTTTTTTTTTTTACATAATGCTTAATATTCTGGACATGGTAGGCTGCAGGGAAAGCTCGTGGTGTGGTAATCAATTCCATACATTGGCCAACGGTAAGATGTTGAATGGCTAATTGACCACAGTAATGGTGCATGGCTATGTGGTGGTGGACGATAGAGACGTGCACATTAAAAAACAATTAATTTCCAATACTAATGTCACTCTTGGCTGCCTCTGCTGTGGCATATAACAAGGAGCTGTCACTGATAAGCCATTTCATACTCCATCTAAGATTTGATCCAAGCTATGCCAAGTAAGAAGCCCTTTTTGTTGGATTGAGATACCTACTTGTGTTTTTAAAGCCACCTGGCGAGAATTTAGGCTTCCCTTTTGGTTGATGAGTTTATTAAAAGTCGTTTCCTTCCCTCCTTCTTTGCAAAGCTACAAGGTCACAGTCTGGTCATGGACTAATTACATTTTCTGCTTCTTGCTGCTGAGTCCAATTTCTCTTACTCTTATTTACAGTGTATTTTAAGCTGCAGCTGGCAACATTTGCACTCCGAAAACTCCACATTGCAACGAGACATAATTATGACGTTTGTAATAACTTCACTATCCAAAAATCATAAGATGACTTCAATATATTGCAAACACTCAGCTCAAATTTTCTGTTAGTTGCTATGCAATTTTGGAAATGATTATAAAAAACAAAAAAACAAGAGCCAGCAGGTCCAGGCATCATTGATAAACACTTCTTTCTGTTGCTTGAGTGTCTGCCAGTGTAGGAGACAGTTTGGTATGATTTAAATTTAGATTTGTCACTTTTAATGTTTATTTATTTACATGCATGTGGAAATTCCAATATGGTTTCAGTGCACTACAACCATATCAAAATAAGATAAGATCAAAATAATCTGTCTGTAAATTATGCATTTCATAATAAAGATGTGTTAGACTATCGGAAATTATGAAAATGTAGCAACTTCTTCAGTGTTCATTCTTTTTTCTACCCTCACCCAGAACAGTGATGTTTTCTTTTTTTTATCCCACCACCACTGACAAAGCAGCTGTTAGTAGACAGACAAACCACAATGCACCTGGTTGACACCTTGGCCTTTGATAGTCAGTGAGAAAGACCTCAACAAATGCAGACGTGCAAATGAATGGAAATGTTTTCCAGTTTGTTTACTGTCAGGTCTTTCATCAGTTCTTGTGAGGACGATTCCAAAGGTTTCAAGTGGATAAAAACCCGAGGCCTCTTTCAGGATACAAAAATAAAAACATCATGAATTAATTATTCCACATTTTAATGTGCCCTTCCTTTTCTTATTTCACACAATTACTTTGCCCTGCTGAAATTACAATTATCATCCACAAACACTCAGCATAATTACAACAGCACTATCAAGCACACTTTAAAATTAAGATAATGCATCTTTGCTCTATTAATTTAATAGTGCTTAGCATCTATTTGCTACTGGGTTGCAGAAGTTTGAAAAAAATAAATAATCAGTGAATACTATGATGTGTACCGAGCAGTATGCGAACAAAATGATTCAGTTCAGATGATATTATATTGCTGAACTTTTCTTATGTGATTTTGTGAGGGAGAAAAGCCGCTGTTTGTACATTCAGTCTTCCTAACAATCTTTGATATAATCACTTAGGCAAAGACTGGAAAAGGCATTTCACAAAAGGTAAAATGGGCCAGATGTGAACCCAGTACATGGTCACATTGTGTGGTCTGTTTGTCTCAGGAATATTCTGCGTTTCCAGAGATCGTCAAGTGGTTAATTCCCCTGCCTCTCGAACTAAATGCCCCCCTTTGTACTGGGACCGAATCCCTGCAGAGTTTTCTCTCCTGTGTTCCTGATTCTCTCGCTCCCTCAACACTTTACAACAGTCTAAATAAAGAATAGAAAATACCACAGGTTAGAGGGCGGCCCAGCTCGCTTTTAAAGAAAAACATGTAGAAGTTGTGGAAGTTCACTTGTATCACTGCTTAGAATGAAGAAAAAAAAAATTAATGCAGGCCTGGTAATAAAAATTATGACATAGCTCCCTGTTTATGTCCATGTATATATATGCCAGTATTTCCATTTCAAAACAGGTCATATTGATGAAATGAGCAAAGTGCAAGATATCCTTTCAAATCAATTTCTTTTGAAAGGGTGATTATCAAGTTCAAGTCATGTAGCACAAATACCGTCTGTGCTTCGTTATACACAAAATACAAACAGCAATTACAGTCCGGTGCACCCATGCATGGCTTGGAAACTTGTAATAACCGTGACGGTTCTCGTGTTCCCGGACTTGGCATCAGAATCCATTAAATAAAAATCCCATTGCACTCTTGTTGTGCTCTTGTCTGAGGACATTTCAGCAACGCCACTGTGTCCTTGTAATTATTTTGGAGAGTGTATTTGCTTTAACATGAGCTTAGCCAATGAGCAAAGACAGGGCATGTTGCAGGCATCTTCCTCATGACTAACTTGCATATGACACAATGTTCCCAGTGCTGATAGATGCAGGGTGGCAGTCTGAAGCAGTGGGTTTTACCACTGCTAAAGGATCAGATGTGATTGGTGCTGTGGAAAAGCTGACAGCATGAATTATGAAGGTCTCATTAGGGGCTGTTGCAAATGATTTATCTTGCTGCGAAATATGGTCATCCAACCACATTTGTCTCCCCGGATACAGCGTCCATATTGTGTTTTGCTCTTTTAATTCCTTAGGTGTATTATTTTCAGCATATTAGTGCAGGGTTTCCATGGATGCCAAACCATGACTCTATTAAATATAAGGTCACTACTTGGTATGCCAAGCAAAATGGCTCAGAAAAGGACAAGGTATGCTCTTTGAAAATTGGCTGCAATCGCAAAGGTGCTAAAAAAATGTGTCATGTTTCTCACTTGACAGATGCATTGCTTGGCATGGTGGCATTGAGCCTGGCAGTGTGCGTAGCTGCCAGGTCATCTACTGGGGTTGTGTGTTTCTATACTGATGCCAAGGGCTGCCTCCATAGTTTCCCAAAACCCCTGAGCAGTAGCGCTGTAGTAAAGCCCGCCTCAAAGGATAATTATGCACATTTTACAGCCGTACATTGAGATCATATCCTACCGGTCAGGAAAAAGAAAAAGAAAAAAAATTGTTTTTGAAGCAATTGGCCACAACTTGCAAGAGAATATTTCATTTAATGCTTTAAGCATGAGACCAGTGTCCCAGATTTGAGATAGCCTCAGTATTTTACACCGAGTAAAATGTGTAGTTTCTATACTATTCATGTAACCTGACTACTCTTTCTGAAATGGTTTCATTAGTAATCCTCTTCCATCCTTGTTTCTGTCGGCGCACAGTAGTCCTTTTCACTCGTGTCCCCGCAGCAGCCCCACTTTTAGTCACGGGTGGTTCAGCAGTGTCGCCCTCTGAAAAGGCTGGTGATTCTGAAAAGTTATAAGCTGCAATCTTGGCATTGCTCTCGCTTTAAAATGCTCCATAGGCGGATCCATTTTCTGATAGCATCATGCAGCTGAGCTGAAAGCACGACACATTGCTCGCATTATCATGCAGCGGGGACGTCTTTGTGAAAAACAAGAGTAGATGACAGGGAAATGAGTGTCTTGATGTGTGGTTGTCGTTTTCATTTTTCCCCGCCTCCCTTACTTAAATCAAAATGAAGTTTACTTTTTCGACGACTGATAAGCAAACGTTTATGTTTACAACCACAGCTGATGCCTTTGATTCATGCGGTTGCAGTTTATTACAGCGTAATACCAGACTGTAGAACGTCGTAGAGCGTCTAACACGCGTGGCGTTTGACAGAGCGGAGATTCAATTTTAAACATGTTTGGCTGATATGAGGGCAGACTGCCGAAGCCTGCTCCCTGAAGTGTATGGAAAAGAGGAGGAATGATCTGCTCACGGCACCCAGCAACAGGGCTTCTTGATGCAGTGCTTTGATAACGTCAGAGCTCCATCTAGGTTGCTTTGTGAGGTACTGCTCAGTAACCTTGTGATTTAGCATTGTGCTGTAAATTATCAACGCAGTCCCCAGTAAGCCATATCATTTGCCTACATGTCGGTAATATAGAGCGGATCCTCTCCCCTTACAGACAGACTGTATTCTGAGTGCTTGTCTCACCACACTGCCTCCACTTTTAGGCAAGTTCACATGACTTTTCAATGAGGTGCAGTGGCAGTTGCACAGAATTCTAATTTGGCTTCAATCTAAGTCATTAGGAGAGTCAACAGGAAGCAAACAGATGGCAGAAGGAATATGATGGATAATTGTATGTCTCAGAGGACAATTCGTAATTTGTATCTGATTCCGTGCAACCCCCTCATTTTCTTAATGAAGGACTAATTGAGTTTTTTAGATTGGCTCAAGCATATGGTCCCACCAACAGTGAGGGGTTTGTTTAATGGCTGTAAGGAGATACATTGAGGGCATCTGAGCAAATTTATAAGATTGTTTCTGAACGCTAGTCTGATTTCAAGGTTGGAGTAACATTTGAGACTCGGTTTGGATCTGGAAGCATATTTATGAGAAATATGATGCATTTCCATCACATCATAGCCATCAACATCACCATTGTATTTCTTATTGTATGTTTTTACATTTAAAAGTAGTATTTCACAGTTTTGGTCTGAGACACTGATTTGAGAAAATAAAATGTGCCCCTAATAAAATGTGTGTATTGCCTCTAAAATGTTGAAATAAATTAAGCATATTAGTAGAACTTGCACATTATATATGAATATATAAATATGCAAATTGTTTTTTTTCATGTAATGTTTTTTATGTGATGGCTGATTTTCTCTTTTTTTTCTATGTTTACTAAAACTTTTCTTTCTCTATTGTAATATACTTGTTTTCGGTTGTAATGTTGTTAAATTTTTGTGGTGAAAAATCCATAATTAACCAGAGCAGACTTTAATCATTTTTCCGCACTGATGTTCGGGTTTTAATACCTCCAGGAAACATGCAAATGAACAGGCTCTGTTGGTACAAATACAAATTTGTTGACCCTTAAATTATAATACAACAGTTTTAGTATGTGGCTGTTATTACCTTTTATAAAGGTTAATGTATTTTATTATAGCTTGGCATCTTTTTATGCTTAAATATATTTCCATGGTGGTCCATGACTCAAAGAAGAATTCAGTATATCTTAAAAATGTACTTTAAGCACCTTACAACTCAAAAATATCTCTACATTTGACCAAAATTTGCCAGCCTCAGCGGCTCAGCTGTTGATAAAGCAGATCAAAGGCACGGGATAAGGAGGTATCCCTCTTCCTGGTCTGCGTGGACTGAGCACTTGTCTCTATTTTGGGAACTTACACTCTTCAAAGTGCAGTGGTAATGAAGTGCCTCTCATTAAGAGCTACATTTGTGACAGCCAGTCAGTCAGGCAGGAATGCATGGAGGGCAGCAAGCGGAGCGCCCCTGATAGAAGCTTCTCATAGGGGCCTCTGAGTAAAGGCTCATTTCATGCAAGGTTAGACACATCAGTCATTGGACATGGGGCTGGCTTTTACTGCCTTTCAATAAAATTACACATGGAACGTGTCCACACACCGAGGATGAACCTGGAAATGAAAAGTCTTCCGTTGGACTCTCTTTGGCTGGTGTGATCGCTGCCACTGCATGAGCTGAAAATTCCCCGCATGCAGTAGATGAAAGCCTCAGTCATAACAAAGGTCATGGACCCAGGGAACTTTCATTCTCTTTGATTACGTGCTGAGTCTTTATTTGTTCGTAATGTGTACTTCATGTACTTAGTAGCGGGACATTAATTAGATCAAGCATGAATATCTCTGTAAATTTGGGCCACTAATTAAGCTTGAAAGCATCAATGAGGAGCTGTGATGGGTCAGAGAAGCTTTGAGCCAACCAAATCAAGCCACATAAATGACCTGGGCAGGAACATCCTGTCCAACAATATCCATGTTTGCACACCTTTGACACTGCGATGATAGCCTGTGTGGGCCATTGCGTATAAAGTAACACCATCGCCTAAAAATCTGCTACAACCCTCACTTACTGTCACCTGCTGAGGTCGCAGCCCACCGGTGACTGGGTTTTGCATAGCCAGTAATTTGAGCAGACATTTTGGCCAAAGATTTCCATTGTTTTGGCTGCCTCTGTTTCTGCATGCAGTGCTGGCCTTGCTAACAGATGCACCCCTGGAGATCGGCTTCCAAAGCAGATTGAAACAAAAGAGTTATTTTCCATTCCTTTTTAGAGAAGCCAGACATATCTTAGGGTAAGATCAGCCCGCAAAGCAGCCTGACTCACGAGACTAGCCACACAAATCATTTTAGCTCCTTCACTTGTTTAAGTGAAGGGTACTTTTCCTCAAAATAGCTTAATCTCATTCCTCACCCCTTTATTACTCACCTGATTTGTTGATAATCCATGACAAGCAGGCAAAATGGCTGCCATTATAAACTGATGGCACAGCATGGTGGCAGCGAGCAATCTTTGCTTGCATCCTTTAGAAGATCTATTTTTACTAGAAGTAATTGCAGGTTTGATGCTGCAAAGTGCTACTAAATAGAGCCCTAAATCTGCCTCTTCCTTTGGCAAATTAGGAGCTTTTAAAAATGCCGAGACATGACATATGAGAAATAGGAAGGGGTGCATGCATTCATTTTGTCTACCCTTGTGCATCAGTGATTGGATTTATTTATTTTTTGTAAGATTTAACTATTTTTGATGACGGTGGTTAATATATGAGATGAGATGTTCCCAAAATATCAGGCCTGAGTCACAAAACTCATCAGTGGATCTGCTGACGACTAAACTTCTGAGAAATGATACCATTATAATCTCAAGCAGACAGCGCAGAGAAATTCTTGATGCTACAAAATGCGTATTATTGTTTGATGGAGACAGCAATTTTATCTATTTGCGCAGAGGAAATAATGTAGATGGTTATGGTCTAACAATACATTGTCTGGAAATGAGTCTATGAAATTGGAAGTTGAGAGAATATCCAGCAAGTGCAAGTATATATTTGATAACTAATCCCACTTCTCCTTGTAAATTATTTTTATAAAAAAGATCATCTTATTCTACTATGACGACAGGTTATATTATTAATTATGGCCTACAGCCTTACTTTACTCAGTAAATACTATATGTTGACTGCATTACTATTACGGTATCTGCACAGTCGGCTCTACCGACAATCTCATATGACTGCTCTCTGTAAATTTTTAATGCCAAATGTTCCCTCAGTTATTACCAATTTCATGCATTTGCTATAATCCATAATATACTGGATATAAACCACAGTAATTGAAGTCTACTTCTGAGAGCTATTGGTGAGCACATTCTTCAGAGGCAACTCTCATCTGTCTGCTCCATTTTGTCCAGAGTGCTGGAGTTTATTTAGATTCTCCTTAAAAACGATTGCTGGAACAAGCTGTCTGACCTTGCGTTAAAAGGTGATACCTTTTGTAGAAGGAAAAACGGTTATTGCCGAAATGTCTGCCAAGGTCACCCAAGTCATCCTGCGTCATATTTTGTTAATGTGTTTAATCCTCCGCAAATACGTCGAGTGTCTCAGGAAAGCAATTTTGTCAGTAAATTTTTAACCAAGGTAGAGATGTCATTTTGAATTCTTTGGTCCAAAATGCATGTCTGTCAGTGATGCATGCCACTGAGGTTATGTGCATGCAAAACAAAGTGAATGAATCCCTCATCGCACAACGGGAGAGAAAGCCAACAGTGATGGATTTCTCTGAATGGGTCTCTGTCTTTCCTTTGTTGCTGAAGCATGATGGCTGATGGGTATCAATAATAAGCATTCTCTTTACTCTTGACTGAGGGACAGACATCTCATAAATCTCCAGCTCCATTTAAAACACACAGTTAGAAAGTTGTGGAGACCGGCGAAACTTGAAAATGATGCAGTCTCAAACAGAGGAAATTTAAAAGTAATGACACACTACATGCATCATTCGCGCTTTCCTCCTTGTAATATACAGTGAACATTGTTTTTGGGCTGCTTTGACAAACGACAAATGCCTGCCCCTCCAGTTATTAAAATTCTGGTCTCTCATGTTTACCGTTATGTAGCCACAGGCTTAAATACAATGCTAGTAGTTCAATTAAACCGCTGTGCTTATTTCTCAGCACTCCTCTGGTGTCATGTTTTGACATCCCGCTCCTTCCCATTCTACCCGAGGAAACACGACGTCGGGATTAACATCTCGGCTTTGTGGCATCAAAAGAGACTCCAGTCTCGTGCTTAAAAATGAGGCTTCTTTAGGCACTAAATTGACCAGTTCTCAGCCGTGTACCGACAGAATCTGCCTTTTTAATAGCTTCCTGTCCAGACTGATGCAGATATAATCACTCAAAAATCAGTCCGGAAACCATGAATCCAGGATGATGAAACACTTCTATTTAAAAAATGTGTGAAGCTTGATTCATGCCGCGCGTGCTCCGTAATGACTGTCGCCCAAGTATCTTAATGACATTTTTATAATCTCTTTCATGTTGCGATGCTTTTGTTGTTGTGTTCATCACAAGCAGCCCGAGAGCTCGATTACATTAGGTGTGACTGACTCCGGGGCTAATATCGCCGCTTAATAGGCTGAGCTGATCAATGTTTTGCAGAGGCAAATTATTTTCAAAGGCATGACAGAGTTATGATCAATACTTTGTGAAGTTGGTCCCATTAGTATCTAAACAGAGCAACATAGGATCCAAAAGCCCTCGGCTTTGTATATATCATCTTTAATACAAGATCCCACCAGTTTCTTTAATTATGACACTTTTAAATGGCGCTGATGGAGAGGACAGAAGGACAGCATAGTGTCTGTAATGATTTGTACACATTTTCATCTCTATTTTGTATTATAAACATTGAACGCAACTGAAAGGTAAAAGCATTACAAGAGGCCAAGTCATTTGGTATGTATTGTCCATATCCACCTAGCCCCACTGAGCCAAGTGGCATGAAAGTACTACTGAACGCTATCTCATAGCTTTTAGTGTTTAGTTCTGTTTGTTTAAATTCATTAAAAAAGAGCACTGTGCCCTGCTTTTTTTGTGTGGTCTCCCTGCAAAGTAGCACACATTCAGGCTGACTAAATCAGACAGCCCTTTTATTCTGCTAAATGGGAAATTGGTTCATGATCCAAGACACCACAGGGTAGAGCATGAAACGCAGTAAAGAGATACCATGTCAAAAGTATCTACAGCAGTTAGCCTTGCACGTCTGCACATCAGATCAACTGCCCGCTGTTTGTCCAGCCATCAGCGTACCTGCACATTCGTTGTCCGGCACAGAATTCACACTGCGCTCCCCGCTTAATTTGAGCAAAACAGATGTGGACACGATCGAATCAGACTCAAAGACCTTTGAACATGTTTCTGAAGCTCGTTACTTTGTGCACTCGTGGTTCTGAAGATCCCAATCAGCATTAAAAAGGCCGCAATGCTTCTCTCTACCTGGCGGCTTTCTCTCCTTTCATTATACCCTCTTAACATTCAAATTTCTTTATGCAAACACAAACAGTTTTCCTGATGCTACACTGGGATGGGATTTTTATTTCTTTTTTTGGTCTTGATTTATTTATTTCTTTTTCTTAATCCAATCATGGAACATGTTTGTTGATATGATTTGGTTAATGCCAACAGTCTGATGCGTGGATCAGACAACTGTCTTTTCTTGTAGTCAAGAGATTTACCGCGTAATTAGTCATACAGTCGTAGCTTTCAGTGGAACACGATCAGATGAGATGACAGATTTCCTCCTCTAGGCCTCGCTGTGAGGGAGGTCAGTCTTTCCAGACTCACAGTTTGCTGTAGGGAGTGCGGGAGAACCGGGAAGGCCACAAACACAATTAGAAGCGATGATTTAAACATCTTCCCTATCAATGGCTGATGCATTGTATTGTCTAATGTACTAACATAAGCTATGTGTGAATTTGTTGTTGATGCATCACCTGCATTGCCTATTTGCAAATGATATAATCACCTCATTAGGACCACACTGCCAAAAGTAATGCAAGTTTTCTTTTATTACTATTATTAAAACAGAAGTTCAGCAGCAATTTGCATAAGCTATTTAAGTAAGTAAAATAAATGCAGTTTCAGGGTGTGTCAGATTTACTTGAAACAGCTGGTGCAAATTTTTTAACCAAGCGCATTATTTTCAGCATCACTTTTCTCAGTGTGGCGTCAGAACATTGTGCTCATTGTCTCTTTGCCCCTGTAAGGGAAACAAAGAGGGCATGCATCGTGATGAATACAGCTCAGAATACATTTGTCTAATTTTACAAAGCTTTTCACAATATTTTGGACCGGCTGAACCAAAAAGAAACCCCACAAAGATGACAAACCTTTGAGGAAACTGTGGATCAATAGCATGTTATGTCCATGACCCCCTCCTCTGTGGCTTTCTGATGGCTTACACATTTTTACTTTCATTTTGTTTCCTTTTTTCTTTTCTGGGTGTGCAGGAGGGTGGGGAGGGAGGGAGCTGGTCTGATGAAGTGTTAGAGTCTTAAAAAAACCGATGTGAGTTTATTTGCATGTTTGCTATGTGTCTCTACGCTGTGCTTTCAAGCTCAATTAATACCTCCAACTCACCCTTATAAATTCGTTGCATTGTTCTATGCCCCAGAGTAATGGAGAAAATTAAATACAAACTTGTGTGGTCTTTGTTTCTAGCCATGTACTGCAGTTGCTTCCAACATCCTGAAAAACAGTATGTAATAAGCTTTTGTTCTCAGGAAATCATGTTTAAGCCTAGCTTTCATATGAACCTCTATTTTGTCCCATAGAATATGGAATGATCGGAGAGCATACAGTAAAAAGTCAGCGGCCAAGATCAGTTCATGACACAAAGGCCCTGCAGGAGCAAGCTGAGTCTGCTAAATTTATGGCACAAACTGGTAATACAATAGTTATGTTTCTTTACTTTATTTTGTTAACTAAACTTAATTTCATCATGCATGCTCTCTCTTGTACTGCACCTTTTAAGTGGAAATGTTTTGCATTATTATTTTTTCCAACTCATTCTCTATTGCTACATATGAACTAGGAAGATAAATTTCCCATTTCTCTACGAGTATTTACTTTGAATATAAAGCATAATTGGGTTTTGTGGGTCTGTTTGTTTTATTGTCACATAGAGAGTTGGCAAGTGGATTACTCATACAGTATATTCATAGAACATTAATTAAACAGCAGTTTAAAACTAAGGCCCTGATGTAGTTAATCATTTCCTCCAAGGCATGATAAATTAAATGTCATTCGAAGAAAAACCCACCCCTTCAGCCAAATGTGATACACATACTTGGCAAAAGTTAAACTGATAGATGCTGCCCTTAGAGATAAAATGAAGCGATGTGGCTTAATCAAGTGTAGCATCCAATAAATTAAAAGCTGAAATTATTTAAGTCACAACTTTTTCTTTTACAAGCTACCACCATAGCATTTTAATAGAAACAGAAAGTATAGAAATAAGTGACAGCAACATTAAAGCAAAACCTTAATTTTGCTTTCATTACTTTGTTCTTTTTGCTTTATTTTATCTAGAAAACTTTTTTTTTTCTTTTCAATCAGTGGGTGGGTTTAGATTTAGTTGCTACTAAGATTTTTCTTTTTCTTTTGTCTTTATTTTGGGAAATGTTTTAATTTTTTTTCCATGTGTTGTTCCATTTAAATTGCTGTCATTGTTTTAGAACTCCTTTCATTACCATTTTAATTTGCGACACACCATACATATATACCGATACTAACATGTAATCATTAACACCTCCCCATTTTACACACGCTGTAGGTATGTTGTTTCCCTGTCGAGTCGCATCGCTGTGCTTTTCTGTTTCTCATTCTCACACAATTTACTCTCCCTGTACTGCCTCATTTAACAAATTGATCCACCTTTCAGTCTATTTTATGATCTGCAAAATTAAGGGCAGGGTTTAGATCCCTATTTGGCCGAATCTATGTGTCCTTGATACTAAACGCTGAGAGACGGCTTTAAAGCAAACCGTGGATAAAATTATAAGATGATTTGATGACTTCAAATGACATAAATGTATTCAGAGCTGCAATTGAAACTATTCCTCTTTGTATTAAATTATTTCTCTAATGCATAAAGCCTTGAAGAAAATGAGTACTTCACCTGAGGGTTTAACATAATCAAACATTAATTATTTGGTGACTGCTCCGATGTAGGAATTTGATTGTCCCCTTCGCTTGTCACCAAATAATTTATTCTTCTTTCATTTAGGCTACCATGGCTTTGGAAATCACCCCACTGCCTCATCAGAATAGACGGCTTTATTTAGCATTTCATGGCTTTTTAATATTTGACTCTTTTGGACCATGAAGATTGAAAGGCTCAATGTTGTTTCATCTTCTTCGTATTCTTTTTTTTTCTTTAACCCAAAAGAGATCTTGAGATAAACTCCCTACCTTTACTAATCTGTCGCCAGATACTATAAATGATTATCTAATGACAGTATGTCTGCATGCAGAGTTGAACTACTTCAAAGTCTGCTTGACAAAAAAAAACTCTCTATAGTCCCAGACAATGAGAATCCATTCTCATTTTGCCGCTTCAACACTACCTGTTACGTTTCCTTCTGGGCACTCACAATTGAAATTGCTCTGAGCCACATTCACACACATGAAAATGGCTGTGATATGCTGAATAAAATCAGCTAACTTTCTCATTTCCCTCCACCTGTGGGAGTTAACAGGCTAAAATGGATTTGGAAAATATTTGAAACCATCGTCTAAAACTCAGAATTTGCTCCACTGTTGTCAAGGAAACTAGGTTTGCTGCAGTGCAAGGGAATCCACATCTCAGACCTCTTTCTGAACTAACACCCATTAAATTCCATTTTATTTTCTCAGATGTCGCCTTTCTTGCATGTCACCATGTTCTTATGAAATTTGGTTTGTTTATGGTGCT
Source organism: Terapon puta (assembly GCA_028564955.1). NCBI lineage: Eukaryota > Metazoa > Chordata > Actinopteri > Centrarchiformes > Terapontidae > Terapon > Terapon puta. The sequence goes on along the minus strand of JAOXYL010000039.1, from coordinate 9,706,341 downwards.
TTTCTCGCTTTGTTTGAAGAACACATTCTTTGGTTTCATTGAAATGCATGACTTATTTTTCAAAGATGAAGTGAAACAGTTAGATGTATTGTCTGCTGTTACTTTTTAATCGCCATAGCTATGCCCTCTCTGTGATCTTTGCATAAATGCACATTCAAATTTGTTGTTGCAAAAAAAAAGGCTGATCCATTTACACATTTCTCTTATGCTGAAAGACCATTGCTAACTGTAACCGCTGTGCCCAAAATCACCGGTTAAAAGAATTAAACTGCCAATTCATTCATTTATCAAAGATCACATAAAGGCAGTATAGACTGTACTATAGTGTTCTTGTTAATTTTATAGACCCCGCCTCACCCCAACGTGACTCATGTTGGCCCCTTCCCCATTTTTACAAACCTCACCCACGCCCACCTTGCCCCACCCCGCCCTGTGAGCCCTGCCCCAGGACCGTATTGCTGCATTTAACTAGTGTCACCCTTCTCCCACACAGGTGAATCAGGTGCAGAGGAGTGGTCCCAGTGGAGCTCATGCTCTGTAACATGCGGTCAAGGGTCGCAGGTGCGAACAAGAACATGTGTCTCACCATACGGAACACACTGCAGCGGCCCTTTAAGAGAATCAAGGGTTTGCAATAACACTGCCCCTTGTCCAGGTAGTGTTAGCCGCAGATTCTTGAATATCAATGTTTTGCTCATTTGTTGTTTATAGGAGGAAATGTGTTGTTGTGCTTTAACGAACTTTTCAATGTCTCTTTTTGATAATGTATTATCACTGAAGGTATTTTAATCATTATTATAATTAATCTGATGCTTTCTTTCGTTGATGTTATTTTGTGAATGTGAGTTTGTTTTTGTTTTTTTTTCCCTCATAATCACTTTTGCGTTTTCCATTTCACATAACTGTAAGGCAATTCATCAGCATTGAAATGGTTTAATGACATGTGGTTCTGCATGGAGCTTGGGGAGCAGTAGCTACTGATATGTTGTCAGCTTCATTTCCTTGAAGGTCAGCCGTGCATTTTAAAATAGCTTGGCAGCATTTCTTCAAACACACTGCGAGGCATTTCTTCCCCAACCCGCGATGGCAGGGGCAGATGAGTCACTGGTAGTCAGGTATCAGCATCAGATGCTTCTCTGACTGGTGATTGCAGCGCGCTAATGTCTTTGTCTGTATGTATCAGGGAGGACGGTGTGTCATTCTAGAAAAAAAAACAAAACAAAAAACCTCACCAACATCTTTGGGATTGTTTATGCAGGCAAATATGTTGATTTAGTAATGCGATTCTGAACTCATGTTTAGTCAAGATATTTGATGGCGCTGTTCGTTAAAGCAGAGTGCTTCTGAGACTGCACCACAAACTCTTAAGTAATTATAGCTGATCAAAACTACTGCGAGCTGCATCCTCTGACATTTTGATTTATGATGTACTGTACTTCATTTTTAAATGTGGCATGTGTAAGTGGGAAGTTGGCAGTTTTCAAGGGTCATTCTCATAGTGCGTGTGGACGCTAAGAGCCAGAAAGAGAGCAAGTCATTTCAAAAGAAAAGTTGCCTAAATACCAGTCTTGGTGTGACTCCTCTGTGGTCATTAATATTTAGCTCAGACAGCAATAAAGCTCTTATTCCTCAAGAAAATAATAATAATTAAAAAAAAGGCTACACAGCCCAATTCCAGGTATACACATTCATTTGCATGAGGATTAATTATTAATTCAGCACCAGAACTTACAGAGCTGCCCATGTGAATTCGTTATTGTCCTTGATTTATCTCAAGACCTGCAGACTTTAGGCACTTGCTCATGGCTAATTGTGGATCCAGAACTTTCTATCACATAATAATGCAGAAACACTTATCACCAAATAACTGGGCCATAAAAGCCGGGGACAACTTTAAAGCAATTTCAGCTTTTCTCACAAGAGTAAGATGATGTTAGATTTTCAGAGGAAATACAAGAGGGAGCGTTAGGATGGGAGTTTTTTTAACTTCTAAAATTTCTCTGTTCTTAATTTATTGCATTGTTTCATGTTTTTTTTTGATAGATCATAACAAATGTACTGCAGCCCTGCAGTGTCTTTAAATTGCATACACTGTAATATTTGAAAGATGGTGGTTTTTCTCTTCTCTCACTATATTAAAAACCTCTCACTGGGATTATAGAATTATTTTTTAACTTATCCGCACAAAAATGCAGCTGATATAGCACTTACTTTACTTAGTTACAGTAGCAAACTGGTACACAAAACCCCACCTGGCATGGTGCCACAAGAAACACAGAGTCACTATCTAATATTCTGTATGGCAGACAGATCGATTCACTTTCCTCAAACTGTCTGTAGTGCGCCAAGGTGGAATGATACTTCCAAAATAGAGTACGCTTAAATTAAAGACAGATCACTTCCAGTCTGGGAGGAGGCTTACCTTACAGTCGCCATCGCCGAAAATATCCTCGTCATCTCTGCACAATGGTTCAAGGCACTGCAGGCTGAGATCAAGGGTGCTGTTAGAAACCCTGGACCCCGTACGTGCCGCGATGCCGATCATTCAGCGCGGTGCACCTGCCAAAATGCAATAACCAATCTGCTTTATGAAGTATTACTTTTAGATGAGTCTTCCCCCATTTCGACCCAACCAACCAACCGCACCCACAGCTATGTCATTTTCTATTTTTTTCTTTTTCTATCCTTTAAAATTCTGGTGCAGAAGGAAAGCAGTCCAGTCTGAAGGAATTCTGGTGATATTTCTGCATTTCTGCAGTATGGGATTTAGATCCAGTGCCAATGTGAGGCTTATACCAGAATTCAGTCAACCCAACACTTTGTCCTCATTAAAATACTGCACACCAAAGCAGGCAGCTGATTTGAATTGTTTTCTTACAACGCAAACCTCACAATGTTGGATTTGCTTGGGTTGCTCTACATTTTAACACTGACTTATTATGGGATCATAAATAAGGAGCTGGCTTATTTTATTTTGCTATCAACAAGTAACAAAGTATTTGTTTACCACCACAGATTAATATAGTTTATCGCTCCATGTCAGTGAACCCCACAGCCATCAAAAGCACATGAAAGAGCCATACCTTTGAACCTGGGTGAAATGTTCCTTCATTTAAATGGCCACTTCTATCTGACCTACAAATGACTTATAGAGCTTGCACAGATACACCTCTGCTCCTTTTTAAAGGATGTGGATGCAGCTGCAAAATTCTTTCAGAATAAACTACACCAGCAGAACTCATTGGCGTGAATGAATGTGTCACCCAATTACAAAGGTATTATTTTCAGTGATTTTTTTTCATGGAAGTGGAGTTCTGTGTCATGGAGGAAATGTTACCTCAGACTGTCGCTGATTGGGATCAGTTTGTTGGTTGTGGTCTTTTAACTGCTGACAACAATAAATAGATATAATTAGGTTAGCCTTATCTAACAGCACAATGTATTTAACTTAAAGTTTCAGCTGATAAGCTATACAAACACTGATTTCTTTTCTAACAAAGTTTTAGTTTTAGCTGTTCCAAACACCTGCTGACAAGAAGCTGGTGTACTTATGTAGGTATATGCAGAGAGGCATATGTTTACCAACACCAGCAGCAGTGGTGATTGTACGTGGAGGCAAACTGGGAAATCAGCACAAGCAGCAATATCTTCTCATGGAAACAAAATACCAAGCAAACAAAAGGCAGCTCCTTCTAAAAAGATCTATTTATAAGCAGAAGGCTCTGCTAAGTTCTGTCTAAAAATATGACATTATTTAGATTTTGGGCAAAAGCTAATGTTTCAGGGCTTCTAGAAGAAAGCATCAAGAAAAAACACAATCCTGTCAGAAAGATACCATTATTGCTAAGTGCAAACCAAAGACAAATGATGATGATGATGATGATGATGATTATTATTATTATTATTAATAGTAGTAGTAGTAGTAGTAGTTGTTGTTGTATTAACCAATAAAGAAACAAAATAAATACTGATAAGACACAATCAGGGTAAACACGGAAGCAAACACCTTTTGTTGTGAGATCAATGTAAAATATTAAATTCTGACTCTGAAAGTCAGTCACATCTAAGACAAATTTAGAAGAATATCCAAATGCATTTATTGAATAAATTTGAATGCAGAATAGGAACAAGACCAAAATAAGATTGTTTCCTTGGAGAAGGGGCTCGTTATGAAAACCAGTTCTAACTGCGCTCTTTCTTAACATACTGAAAAAATAAGAACCAAGCGAAGCATTGCACCTGACAGCCTTTAACCAGTGGTCATTTCATTGTGCTTTTAGTGAACAGCACCTCAAATAGTCATCCAAATACTGTAGATGAACACTGTATGATGAATATAGTTTTGCACAAGAGGCAGACGAACAAGTGGAAAAGGTAAAACCTCACTGGAATGTCATGAGAAGACCAACAAATCCCAGTTTACCAAAAATTAAATGAAAAGAATATTGGCAAATGCATCCACTTTGTCCACCATCTTGTGCTGGTCCAAGAATTTCACCTCTCACAATATGATTGCTCATCACCGTCCCTGTAAATCAAGGCCGCAGTTCAGAGGAAAAACCCACAAAGAAGCGGAATCCTATTCCATCATCGCGAGCTGTGGTGGCCGCCTGCTTTGAACTTGAAATTTTCAAAGTAAATGCTTTGGCCACCATGGGACACTTAGCTAAAAGCATCAAAGCAGCGCCTAGAGGCAGGGGCTGGGACAGACGGTAACTCGCCGCATGGCGGACCATCGGCTTGATCCCAAGATCCAACTACTCTACAACTGATCCTGAGATCCAACTGTTGTACTGCAGGAACTTTAAGCCTCTGCACAAGCTGTGGATAGTGACCGCTGCTCTCTGAAGACAAACCACCAATTCCCCTTGGTCAAAGCAGTCAGACAATCAACAGATGATAAAGGACCAACAAATACGTTGTTGTCTTCCACTGTTGAAATATCCTGCCCTTTATTTTGCATCTAAGACTTTAAAGGCCTGAAAATGTTAATGCATGTCTGCACCCACTGTTTGCAGCTGCAATGTGCTTTGTCTATGCCATATATCATCAATACACTTACTCCTTGTGATAAAAACATAAACACACCCTTAGTGTGATCTGGGTTTAATACAGTTTCCCTTAAAGTTAATTTTGGAGCCTTCAATTCTGTCAGTTAATACACTTTATCGCTGGATCAAGAAGCCAGCAGTTGCTTCGGGAAATCTTATATGAGAGGTTAATCTTTTACATTTTGAAAGAAGAGTGTTCATCACTTTATATCGCTGTGTACATTTAGGAATACTTTGGCTGCCAAGACAAGACAGGAGGTGTCTTACGTCTGCATCTCAGATTTACATACTTCACCCGCCAAAGTAAAACTTTGAGCCAATCGCAAATATTCTCTGCAGTTTCCTGAAGACTCACCATCTGTCAGCCAGAACCCAGTTAGACTTACACACAAACCGAGATGCAAGTCGAAGGACGCTTTTTGCCAGCTATTGTTTAAAATTAAACGGGAAAATAACAATTACAGTTTAAAGGTTGCACTTTTCTCAGGGACAACTCATGACATTTAGAGTGAATTTATTTATTACAGAATATGTGTTTTGATAAGCAGCCAAGATTAAAATGACTTATTTATCAATAGCATTATATTTTAGTGATAAATGTCCTGGGAAATTATCTGCATTGTTCGATAGAAAGGGAAAAGCAGGGAGTGATTAGAAACTCACATCATGCCAAAATTATCCCTTAAAATTGAAATTAGTATTTATCCAAAGATCAAAACATTGAAAATGGGACATCTCACAGTTGTTGTTTTTGATATATTTGACTAATTTAGTTTTTAATATTCTGATGAAAGAATTGTAATGACAGTATTTCCCCAGTCTCCAAAAATCACATTATGCCACTTGGGATTTAGACAGATTTTAATTAAGAGAAAATGACTCGTCTTTGAAACATTTTCACATTAATTACTCAGGCACATATATCTGATGAGGAAACACCATATGAAACATATCAGTGGATACATGTCCTTCTGGATTTGGGCTGTCTGGCCTGATAGTTTAGTCTGAATGGCCATTCTCGTCGCCGATCAACATAATGTAAAATGCAAGTGGTTAGTCAGAGGTCTGGAACCAGGTAACGGCTGTCTGCTTTGTGTATCAGCGTGATTAGTTTGTTGGTGTAACGACAGATTTGCAGAACCATTGTCAGCCCACATTAACCTGAAGGTCTGCCGCTATTAGATTCCCAGTCAACCAAGAAGGCTTAACAGACTGCAGTGCTGTGCAGACCTGCTGCTCCTCACCCACACCCTGAAATCCAGGATTGTCACTGTTGCCATTCTGTATGTGAAAACTGCTACATGATAGACTGAGATTATCATATTTTTTATATTTACTGCTGTATGAAGCATTGTCAGTCGGCAAGCATTTTTTTTTATTATTATTGTGTACACGACAGAGATGGTAAATGCACAGAGGTGGCTGAAGCTCGTGGCTGAGGCTCTGTGAAGCCCCACAGTGTCTGTGTGCTCAGTGTTTCATTTCCGTTAGTTTTGTTGCTAATTATTTTTGATTGATTTCATTTCATTTATGGCTCACCGCAGTTTGTTATGGGTTTGTTTTATGCCATAGCAGGGACGTAGACATTGATTAGGCCTGACGCCTTTTCTGTGCCCGCAGTACACGGTGTATGGGAGGAGTGGTCACCGTGGAGCCTGTGCTCATTCACGTGTGGCCGAGGTCACCGCACTAGGACTAGGATGTGTGCCCCTCCCCAGCATGGTGGCAGGGCCTGTGATGGACCCGAGACCCAAACTAAGCTTTGCAACATAGCCCTATGCCCAGGTATCATCTATTTGCTCTCTAAATACATTACACATACAAATAATAACAATTATCCCTGAAGGTGCGACGTGAGAGGGAATGTGAAAGGTAAAGTCACAAAGATTATCATAAATTCATTTCCAAAGATCAGTTCAGCTATTTGTCTAGAACGTAAGTGTAATCATTATTTGATTAATCAAATAACTACTTGATTAATCATTAATCAAGTATACATCACAGCACTGCAAAAGGTGAGTAAAAAAAAGAGAATGAATGCAGGGCTTATGATGCATTTAAAGTAATAGTGCTTTTACAATAATGCAGTTTAAGAAACCCTGTTGAGAGTCAATACTGTAATACTGATGTCAAAATCACTTACCCGCAATTGCCTGTGAATAGTAAGCAGATTAGTGATGATGAGTTTTTCCACACAGCAAATGTTAGCTTTGCTCTGGTAACAGAGTCAGTGAAAATCACTCAATCCCAGATGCTTTCCCTCTGCCCAGAAAGGGGAAATGGAAGGCAGCTAACAAATAATTTCTGCAGTTTGTGCCCCTGACATTTTTATTATCTGAATCTTAATATAAAGCCATTTTACCAAGATCACTGTTAGGTTTTATTCAGATTTTTCTTTTGACTATTTTAGGAAATTGCAACCTGCGAAAAAAAAGCAAAGAAGAAAATCAACTCTCTGAAATCTCGTCATGTCATTTCTTTTTCCTGTCCACTTAATGTCTGTTGTATTGGTTTTCAACCTGAGAGACAATAGTGATCTGAATATCTCCTCCCCATTTCTGTCTGCCGTCTTTCTCCCTTCACATGGGACATGCTTGTTGGGTTGTGGTTGGTGCCTCAGTGGACGGACAGTGGCAGGAGTGGAGCTCTTGGAGCGATTGCTCGGTGACCTGTGCCAATGGCACTCAGCAGAGGACCAGGCAGTGCTCAGCAGCAGCCCATGGGGGATCTGAGTGTCGCGGTCACTGGGCAGAAAGCAGAGAGTGCCATAATCCTGACTGCACAGGTAAAATCCTGAGCCTCTTAATTCTATATCCGCTTTGATGTCTAAATTCGAAATCATGATTTAAAGTAGGGGAAAGGGGACAAAAAAAAAAAAAAAAAAAAGAAAGAAACAGCACATCCCATATTTTCATCATCATTATTACAATCATGTCCACCATTATGATCACTGGTGATCTGAGACTGAATATGCAGCCTGAGTTACCCTTTCTGTAGCCTACCAAAAATCCCTGCTGCAAGAATCACAGCTCTGTTGTAAGAATCAAGAATAATGTTTAAGACCATGCTCTATCAATTGGATTTGTGAAATCCAGTTAGATATACTGTATGCTGTTCACATAATTCAGGGTTAGCTGTCCAAACTGCCTGTCAACATCATAGATGTATTAGAGGCTCAAAGATGTCAGCTTAGTGGTCTCCATCAGGCTTTGAATTGTCTGATCATATGAAGGGCTTGAGCGCTCTCACAATCTCCTGATGCAATTTTCGCTGCCGCAGCTTAAAACAGCTGGCTTTTATACTGACTGTCTCTGGTATGTGTGTGGCACTGAGAGTCCTCTCAAATTTTGGTGAAAATGTGGTGTTACCGGTCAGGACAACCTCTAGGACCACCGAAATGGCAGTAAACGCTTGCGAGTGCGCATCTTCAATCTGTGCTCGTGATAATGAAGCAGGAGATGCCGTTGTTTGCCCCACAGTGAGAGAGTGCATTATACAATTTATTCATTTAATGAGGCCTACCTATTTAGCAATTCTTATTTGTTTCCTAGGTGAGAGATCAAACATTTGTGAGACAACACAGCCTGAGCCATCATTTAATAAGTCAGCACGGTGTCCATGACTGCTCGAGGCTTTGTCTTGCTTTGTAGAACAAAAAAGAACAAAAAAGAGTTCAAGGCAAAGCCAAAATGTGTTTTCAGTCAAAGATAGCTTTGAATGAATATAGTGTAGCTCTTTTGAAGAATGAAACAAAACAGAAGAAAGCAAAAAACAACTGACTAATAACTACACTAAAAGCCTCCGCAGGATTTGAATCAATGTTACGTGTTTCAAAATTGAAAGAATCTCTCCAGGACTGCTGGCACAACGAGCTCTTTGAAACTCATGAGCGTGCATCTGTCTGAGGAATCAGCTGCTCTGTTGTGGAGCGGAGGCTTCAGTTTCTACTGGGATTTGATCAATGTCTCGCGGATAGTTTTAGCCAACAGGTCACAGCGCTTTCTGTTCTTTTTCTTATCCGGAAGCAATCCAGACAGAGGTTAGTTGTAGGACACGAAATAGCCCCGCACGTGCGAAGGAGGGGGTAAGTGGAGGTTAAAATGAGAGCGGAGCATTGTTTCCTGCTCACAGGGTGTTGTACCTTTCCGTTCAGACAAGGGCGTGTGATTTACTACATTGCTGAAGGGGAGCATCTGTTTTTTTTTTGTCTAACGCACAGTTTAACAGTGTTCATTACAAGGGCATAAAACATGGTGCTGGTTTTTGGAAACTTCAGCATAAACGCCTTTTGATATTGGTAAAGTGAAGGCAAATAATCACTACTCATAGAGCGGCTTCTTTAGCCGTAAAACACACATTCTCCTGATTATCCAAAGTAATTAGTTCATTTCTAGAGTATCACCAATAAACTGCATCCACAAACTGAGTGCATGGGTTGCAAAAGGCATAAATGTAATGAAAAATGTCATTTTAAATGTCACACACTAATTAAAAGCTTGAAGGGCGGAAGATAAAACCTGCACACTGCAATGTATAGTTGATTTTCTGTTGAGTTTTTGGCAAAGGATATGACTCCTGAGGGGTTTCTGTTTCTCACCGAGATTGGTTCTGTTTTAGCGAACGGCCAGTGGAACCCTTGGGGTCCGTGGAGTGGCTGCTCCAAGTCGTGCGACGGCGGATGGCAGAGGCGAGCCCGGGTGTGTCAGGGGGCTGCGGTGACCGGGCAGCAGTGCGATGGCAACGGAGAGGAAGTCAGGAAGTGCAGCGACCAGCGCTGTCCAGGTGAGCCAAAAGGGTAATAAGACCCGCATCCGAGCGAAAGCGTGGAGATAATTATCTCTGTGGAGTGAATGACAAGCCTCGTTGCATGAGATCAGTTGAAACGCAATCTGAAGGGGAGATGCAGATAAGTGCATACAGAGGAGGGATGAGCAAGTATGAATGGGTTCCAATAAATTAAGCAATAGAAGCGCTGGTGAGTAATGCAAGTATCATCAAAGCTTTTTGTACGATTTTCAATATAATCTCTTTTTGAAGTGGAGTCTTAAATATAAAGTCACTTAATACTTTCATTCTCTGAAGTAAAGAAAGCTTTTTTTCCACCCAAAAAAAATCGTATTATTATTATAATTATGTTGCGCCTGCACACACAAAAGCTGTGATTGAAGAAGAGGGTACCTTTTTATTGTGATCCTTAAATGGCAGGCTCATATTTGCCAGCACCATACAGCTTTGATCTCCTATATTTCCATACCTTCTTATCTGTAATATGAAGAAATTGTTGCATCACGTTGGAAATGCTGGAAAGCTCTTTGCATTGATGTACTTACTCTTGTACCTTGTTGCTTTTCAGCGCCGTACGAGATCTGTCCCGAGGACTATGCAGTGTCAATGGTGTGGAGACGGACGCCTTCGGGAGAACTGGCCTTCAATAGATGCCCGCCCAATGCCACGGGTAAGGGCGCGAGCAACATCTTTAATTGCGTCATGCATCTGTTGGTATCACTGTCTAATTTACTGGCTTTATAGCGTTCTGGGGATTCATGTGAGCGCGCCTTCTTGCATTATCATTGCCCGTCTTCCTTCCCATGGGTTTAAAATAAAGAGAGTACTGCCCCCATTAAAGGCGAAAAAATGTTGGAATACGTTTTAGTATATATGTTGTGGATTCATCCCTATATGATGGCTTACTTAATTGGCCTGAATTTGACTTAATTTAAGGGACTGGTGGAAAGCCAACAAGTGCAACTGTCAGATTACAATGTCAGAATTCACACTGCAATTTTACATTAATGCCGTGGCATCTGGGTTTGAATGCACATCACAGTGTTACTAATGTGGCCACATTATGGGAAATAATGCTGTGTTTCTGCCTGCGTAGTAAGCTGTCCTTTAGTATAGAAGTTGTTAACAAGCCTATTGCCTTTTTTTCTCAGTTGCCTGCCAAGTGTTTGCATGGTGTACAAAGCCAGCAAAACATGACAATAATAAGTATTTCATGCCTGGTGCCAAAACTGTGCTCCCCCATCTGAGGGGAAAGCGCATATCCCTTCATCTCATCCGCACGTGCCACGATGGAGCTCACGGCCACTCCCACTAAGTGCACGGCTTGATGGAAGAGACGCGGATGATTGTGATTGTGTGAGAGCATTGTCGAAGAAAGACACGGCGGGCTGCGCTTTCAGACAGTAAGCAGAGGGAAGCTTTAGTACGCGCACGGCGGCGAGAGCGTTAGAGCGGAGGATGCGAGTTCTCCGGCGGGGCAAGGCTAACGCTCGGAGAGGGGAAGGGGAGGATGAAAAGGAGCGTGGCCTCAGACGAAGCCGCTGTGGTAGTCTTGTTCTTGCTGAAGGTCAGGCTGCTACCAGAGCAGGACAACAAGCACAACGTGTCCGAGTCACACGTTGGTCCGACTCGGTAAACCGCCGTTAAACTGGAAGCAGTCCGAGGTTCTCTGAGTTGGCATTTCTTCCACAGCCATAAAACAGCAGAAACTGGTGAACTTAGATGCGGCAGCAACACACGCCGTCATTCACAGATGGCTCACCTGCGGCAAAGTTACGCCAAATAAGATTTACTAGCATGACATTAGCTTTCCGGCTTGACATTAGTTTTATGGCTAATAACTGTTTGGCACCGCGAGGCTATTTCCAGCTCACAGTGCAGTCGCCTTCCCCCCCTCCTCTCTATGATGTTGTTGGAAAATGCGGCACCTTTGCTGATTAAGAATTTAATTTACACCAAGAGGTGTCTTTGTGTGCCAGATGCAGGTCAGTCAGTCAGACTGAGACAGTTGGCTCCTTTATACAGTCAGACTAATTAGAGTTCTTTACTCAGCAATATCATGTTAATTATATTTGAAAAAGAATGAAATGGAAGTAAAAGTTGTTCTGCGGTGAACCCTGGACATTACTGATGAATTCATCCGAGAGTTTGTTCTCATATGCATCTGAATTTGGATGTTGCAGCGAATATACTGACTGCTGTAATACAGAGACAGTGTGCCATTACTGCAGTCTATCTGTTATAATGTTTTATGATCAAACAGCAGGTCAACACGTTCTGTCGTTTTGCAATAAATCAGAGCTGAGTTCTTTGTGTGTTGTCAGTGTTGGCGGTGCATCTGTATGCACAGCAATTCCCCCGCACAATGAGGGTGCCGGCTCACTTCACCAGAGTACCAGGACCTTTAATGCCTGTGCAACAGAGGAGCGGTGTCATTATGAAAGGGTAAAATAACAGATAGCAGACATAGATCATGTATAAGCACTGTGCCACCCTCCCCCCGTCAGAGCTGGCACTGACCGCTTGGAAAAAAAAAAGACCATGATGGGCAATAGTTTAGGTCAGGTCAAGTTTATTTGTAAAGCCATTAATCACAGTTCCAGTGTCAGAAGGTTTCACAAAGTCCACATTATGAAACTATAAAAGAAAACAACACCTCCCAACCTTTAACCTGTAATTAGATCAAGGTCAAAGCCATAAAAAAATCGTAAAAAAAAAAGGAAAAAACAACCCATAATGAGGAAAATGTGAAAAGAAACCAAACAGCTCACAAACAGACGCCCTCCTTTCCGGACAGTCAGACGTGTAATTGCCGCTGAGAGCGGGTAAACAAAGATGAAATATTGATCAACAAAGGCAACACGACAAAGTGTGCGACATGAATGCGGCACGACTGCCTGGGCGAAGCGTCCAAACGTGTTAGGGGGGCATCAGCGCCTACTCAGCCGCAGCCGCTGTCGTCATCAAGGTCATCACGGGAACAGCACCCAGCGCCGGGGCATCAGCACCGCCTCGGCCCATCACGGATGACAACTGACACCGGAGGCAAGAAGGGAGGAGGATACGTGCACGCAGCAGATGAATTTGTTCGCTTTGTATCCCTCAAACAAAGCTTGGTAAACACATAAAGCACATTTGCAGCAGCCTTCTGTCAAACCGGTCAGGCTTTCCTGAAGCGACTGGGTGACTTTTCAGTGCGGTGCAGAGACTAATTCAAAACAAAAAGGAAAAGAAAAATGTACTTCTTGAGAGTGAAATTCCTAAATTTCTTTTAATACATTGCACAGAATTCTTAATATGCACTATGGCCAACATTAAGATTTTTTTTGTTAGTTCACAATATTAAATAAGCGTGAATGACCAGTATGGTTTGAAATGTTTTACATTTACTGTATGCCACTGATGAAAAAAAAAAAACCTCAACATCTTTAATTCTCAAGCATTTAGTTTTTTTTAAGGCTTTATGCTTTGCAGTTTTTACTCCACTGACACCTGAAGTTACATTGCCGAGGAAATTTTTCATGTAAATGTTCTTGTGCCTTTATTTATGAAAATGTCTGATGAGAGCCCCAAATCAACAATTAAAGTTCAAGTCTCCCAACTCAGGGGGGGAGCAATTAAAGGAAGAGAACCGCAGGCTATTAATAAACTGTTCGTGGGTTAACACAGTGAAAAATGATCACACTCACATGAGACACCATCCTTTAAAATGAATGAGGTCATTTTAGTTGTGATATTTATGAACATACTTTTGGTGGTTAGTGCTAGTAAGGGATTTGGTTTTTTCCACTGGCTAATATTCCACAAAGTCCACAAAAGTCTTTCTCAGAAAGAGTTTTTAGACACATATTATCTATAACACCCTGGTCAGCAAACACAGTTTTAGCCTTCTGTCTTGCAGAGGACTGTTTGAATAAAAATGGCAATTTAATGCCAGGCGAGTCGAGGAAGCTGTAAAACCGGACGGCGACAGGTCAGTGCCTCGCTGGAGTGCAGCCTTGGTTTTGATCAGGCACATCTCCGCTGACCTATATTTCATACTCAACCTCCGCTGCATCACTGATGATGCAAGGACAGATGACAGATTGGTGCAGAATCACAGCGAACGCCTCACGTTGCCGCCTCTGACCTTGTCTGATCCCACCACCGTGGATCAAAGCCACAGAGAGATCCGGTTCTAGATAAGTGAAAAATACATGTTTTTACCAAATGCAGATATAAAAGTGAAAAAAAAGAAAAGGAAAAAAAACATAAAACCAAGATGGCAGTTCCTGACAGACGGAGATGTGTTGTGTCATCCGTCTCCACTGAGTGCTCCTTTCACTGTTGCTCATGCCTAACTCAGTAATGCACATCCCATGAGTGCTTAAGAAGTGCTTATGGGCATTTTTTAATCATGAAAGTGTGATATTTGATGTAGCTAATAAACCACAACGCTGGTTTTCTTTCTCTCAAGTCATGATTCTTGTGTAGAAAACTGTGAAAACAACAACAACAAAAAAAACAAAGCTCTGATTCAGACAATTCACATTAAAGTGATTTTGGCCTTGGGCGATTTGTATCTTCCAGCACTGCTGAATTCACATTAAAACTGCAACATCATACAGTATATTACAAAAATAAAAGCAGACCAAAGTTCGTCCACTATCTTTTTTTTTAAAGTATCTCTGTATTTCATTGTCTGTCAAATAATTAAAAAACAGGATTCATATCTGTCATTTGGGGAAACCTCAAGTTTACCATTTTAAACCAATGTGATCTCTATTTACTGCTTTTTTGTCTTTTTGCCATTTCCCACTTAAAAGCACACAATCTTTCTCAGTTTACAATGACCTTTAGGAGTGTCAGAGCCAAAACACTGAAGTGAATCCCTAATTTCTAGGTATCGAGCCATCATAAAATGGCTTTTTTCACCACCTTTTTTCTTTTTGGTGTGTGAGGGCCTGAAAGACGATCGAATAAAAAATGTGAAAATGTTCTTTCGAGAGCCGGTGTTCTTTAAAATGGGCATCTGGATTACGAAAGTAAATAAAACCGCCCAGGGGCAGCCGGTTTTTGGAGGGGGACGGATGCTCAGCGCGGTGTAAAAGCAGCGGGCCTCTCCCGTTGCCCTCTGGGTTGTCTCATGGTGCTGCATGGGCGCTCCCGGCACAGAGCGATGTTTTGTGTGCCCCCGCGGCTTTGGTGCGTATCACCAGGTAGTAGCTGTGGAGAGGGTGGGCGTAGGAGGTGTGGTTTTGATCTCTCTCTGTCTGTGTGTGTTAGCGTGTGAAAGACAGGGAGAGGAAGAGAGAGAGAGAGAGAAAAAGAGAGGGAGCGAGAGATAGCGGAGGGTTTATGTGAAGCATGGACGCCAGGGGAAATGTTTTGTACTGTGGGAGTTTTCTTCAGGATGTCAAGCACCTGTGTTGGAGCGGTGGGGTGATGTGTGAAGTGCACTCCACCAGGTCGACAGCTGGGGAGGTGTGATGTTGGACCCCTATGTGGGATGTGTATGGCGTTGTGGGTGGATATTGGGTGGTTCTGCTATTTCGGGATCACTGTTTAAATGCCTGACAGCTATCACAGCTGAGCTGCTGCATGCTTGAATAATCCACCGTAAGTTGTATTAACACGGCACACGGCGCATATATTAAAAGCCATTGGGACTGTTGCACTTCTGTTCATATACTGCAGCACTCTCCTTCCAGAAACCTCTCTCTCTCTCTCTCTCTCTCTCTCTCTCTCTCTCTCTCTCACTCTCTGTCCCACTCTTTCTATAATGTGCCTCAACTCCACTGCAAAATTTAATGGTGGACATGAAATTTTGATGGTTAGTGATGGGCAACAGAAATGGACAAAAAGGGAAGAAGATATGTCTGTCATGGAAAGAATTAATATCTCTGTCTTCCTCTTCTCTTTTTCTCTTCCCCTTCTCCTCCATCCACCTCCCTCCACTCCACCACTTCCTTCCATCTGCCTTTCTATTCCCTCTCCTTTGGTCTTAATCCTCCCCCCACCCCCGCCCTCCTTCCCCCACGCTCTTTACGCCCGCATCCTCATCTACCCCCCCACCCCCTCCCATCCCTCTCCCCCGCTCCCTCTCCTCTCCAAATCTGTCACCGTCTCTTTCCCCTCTACAGGCACCACTAGTCGACGCTGCTCTTTGGATCACCGTGGTATGGCCTTCTGGGAGCAGCCCAGCTATGCTCGATGCATAACAAATGAATTCAGATACTTGCAGCAATCAGTAGGTGCAAAGTCAGCTCCCTCTCACAGCCTCTGTATTCCAATGCATCATAAATTACCTCCCCAGTGTTTTCCCCAACCAACCACCCCCCTCCACCCCCCCTTCTTCTCATCACACTGTAGCCAAAGATTAAACACTTTCAATAGAGGAGCAAATTAAAACACTGATTTTGCCATTTTTGTCTGTGTAATAAATGATCGTTGTGAAGCCCTGAAACCACTTGATTTAGATTTTCTCACAATGTTCTGTGTTTTTCTCGTGGCCTCGGCTTTTTGCACCTATGCTCCGAACGAGGTGTCTTCCTGCGCTTGACTACATTTTAAATATTATAATACTTTCAAATGTTCTATCTGATCATCAAGTGACTGGATGGCAAAGTTAGGGGAACTCATTGAGTCTTCTTTTTAATTTTTAGCAGCTTTTTCTTTGCCAAACAAAACCTGGTGCGCCTCTATCATCTCTTTCATCCTTTTTTTTCATTTCATGTCTGGCATCTGGCAAAAATATCCGTTTTTCCTTTTTTTTTTTCCTTTTTTTTATTAAAGTCTGGGTCCATTCTGGAGAGCTTTATTCAATATATTTGTGCTTTAGTGTGTTTGCCTTTAGTCTGGGAACACAATAGCACTTCCACCAGACTAGGTCATTTTGGTAACCCTCCATCGCTGTTAAAAATAAAATAATTCAGAAGAGCTGAGATTGCACATACGGCGCTGCACCTGTGAACATGTATTTATGGACATAAACCCGGTGCAATGATGTGAAATGTCATTTCGCTGTGCAGTTTCTGCCTAAATGTGTGTCTTCTGCTCCAGTTAACTCTTTTATTCATATTGGCTCATTTCAAAACATCCGTGAGGCAGAATACATTTCAGCCCGGCTTAGATATAAGTGTCGCATAAAGGGCCTCAGAGAGACGAGTCTTTCTCCCCGATTCTTCGCACTCCATTTGCTGTGAATGTGTAGCTTAGCGCGTCTTTTCGCGACCCTCTTGGAGGACACCGATACCCCAAGTTCTGTCTTCTCCTGTTTTTGGAGGTTCAGGGGCACCTTGCGAAGGGCCAGAGGATGCTGGCGGGGGATGGGATGTCCCAGGTCACCAAAAACCTGCTGGACCTCACCCAGCGGAGGAACTTCTACGCCGGCGACCTGCTGTCTTCTGTGGAGATCCTGCGCAACGTGACGGAGACCTTCAAGAGAGCCAGCTATGAGCCGTCTTCAGATGACGTGCAGGTAAATATACAATCAACATGCAGACAGTGATCTTTTCCAAGTATATTCATATCCCATACAGTGGCTTATGAATGTACTCTTTGTGACAAAATAATCAATTTGGAGAAGGGTGATATGAGCTGCTTTTTGCTACCAACACTAATAGACGAGAGAGGAAAACCTTCTCCAACATGTCTGAAATGGCACAAAGGCTGACAAACACACCCCATGGCTCTATTGTATCGAGAGATCTCCTCCACATCCTAAGCTGTTTCATCTCATCATGCTGGGGTTGACAGCAGTCTTGATCCTCTTTATGTCAATAGGATGATGGAGATTATAGCTAAAGCTCCACCTCCATCACCAATAAGATAATTTATGTCCTCAGAGCCGAGTCATTTTCAAAGACACCCTTCTTGGGCCTCTTTGTGGTCTTTGTTCAGTCCTGTGTGCCTTTTACAAATTGTATATGTTTTATTATGTTTGTGTGTGTGTGTGTGAGACAGAGAGAGAGAGTGCGATATGCCTTGGCATGTGTTTGGCTCATGCTGTTTTTTTAGAGCGTGCTAAACAGGGGTGGAAATAGATGTGGCTCATTATTTGATCGTACCAGCGGAGCAAGTTTTGATTATTTTGTGTGTGTTAATGAAAAACCTAATTCCCCATCTTAGTTCTCTTGTTAGTTTATAATCTCACTTTGTTACTGTATCAGGCTTGTTTTGTTGTCGTTCTTCCGCTCAGAGATGTACGCAACAGCGCCGGAAAATTAGAAAAGTATTAGTCTTGCCCATCAGCCATTTTCTGCCTGAAGTTTGAAATGATTTTTGCTTTAATAACGTGAGAGCACAGTCGGTTTTCAAAGCCCCATAACACAGAGCTGTTTTCACTTACTAGCCACGTCCTTTTCAATATATTAAATATGAAATTACAGGATATTTTAATGCCACAAAATACTCATAATGTTGGGTGTTATACTGACTTCCAGATCCGAAGCAGTGGATGCAGGGGAAAATATGAAATGTAATTACACAAAGAAAGGAAGAAACAAACAACCAGGATACCTAACATAAGC
>JAOXYL010000039.1:9660562-9687895 GCA_028564955.1 Terapon puta | reverse complement strand
AGCACTGATTCTGGAGGCACATTGTTATTGGAGCTGTAGCACCTTTTGACTGACAGGACTTAATTTGCTCACAGTTTGCACTTCAGGTTATGTTGTAGGTAATTAAATCACCAAAATGTTGAACTCAGTTAATTATGCACTTCCAAAGCGCGGTGGTATTTTGACCATAGCATTGGAGGGGGCTGCTCTTTCCTTCACTTTTCTGCACAGGTATCATCAGTTTGCAGCAGACTCAGGGTGTAGGGTCTGCACCTAATATTCTGCAGGAATAAAACCCAAATGTGCCAGCCATGGATGGGCGACCCAGGGCCCATTCAGCCCTTCTCCCACTGTGGAAAATCTATGAGATGAAGAAGGCATCCTGTCTCCGGTTATTACGGGAGCTCTATAGTGTGTGTGTGTGTGTGTGTGTGTGTGTGGGCAGACAGGAGAGCAGTCAGCCAGCCCACCCCCTCCGTGTGTCTCTGCGCTAATGCAGTGTTAAAGTGGGCACATTACCACCAGAGGGAGCATAAGCATTCAAGTAGAAAACAAGATAGCCTGTGTCAAGAGAGAGAGCCACTCCCTCAGGCACATTGTAGACCAGACGAAATAACAAGGCTAAAGATCAGACAGGGGTCCTATTACTACTGCAGGCATGCACCCCAAGCAGCCCCTGCCCGCCGCTGCCGAAAAAGACAATCCACACAGCTGCTCAAACATTCCCTTTCATCTTTTTTTTTTTCTTTCTGATTGCAGCTTGTGCTTCTCTCCTCCAGCATTAAGTGTTTGCTGCAAGCTGTGGGGGGTTCAAGGTGTATTTTGGTCCGAGGTGATCCACAAATTCCTTCTTTTCTGTGATGGTTTACCATCATGGTTTCGGTGGTACATCTCCCCACAGGGAGCGCCATTTTTGCCTTATAGAAATCCCCGTAAATGTCAGCATATTATCCATAACAGTCCTCTCCGAGCGCACGGTGTTTATGTGTCATGATTTTAAAAAGCATCTTGCTGCAGTGCCTGTAATGCCTGCGTGTGGGTGTGTTACGTATTTTCCCTTTCATCATCCCTGCAGAACTTCTTTCAAATCATCAGTAACCTCTTGGAGGAGGAGAATAAAGAGAAATGGGAAGATGCGCAAAAGGTAAGCATGCTGTTGTGCACCTTCTAAATAATTCAAGGTTGCTGCATAAAAGTTATGTGTCTCAAAAAAAGAAAAAAAAAGAAAAGAAAATATCCCAAAGCTTGTTTGTGGCTGCTCCATGTGACCATCAGTGACGAAGAAAAGTCAGGTTGATGTGGCGATAATCTTATACGTACACATCTCATCGTGAGAGGTCATCTAGCAGGTGTGACATCTGGCCTCATTTTGTGGAGCCACTTCCTCAGAGCTCCACTTGGTGGCAGCAGCACCGCCACAGAGACCATCCAGCCATTTCAACTGCAGGACTCGTTTCCCCTGCGCACACATTGTTTCACCCAGCTGATACATATCATGGCAACCAGTGTGATTAGACCATTACTTGAGAAGAATTTCATAATAGAAACAAACAGTTCCGATGTTTTATTGCTTGTACCACTGAGGCTAAGACTCTAATTCCCTGTCTGCCTTCCTCTGGTAGTGTAATGCACTTCTATCATATGAAGAGGCAGTGTGATTAAAAAAAAAAAGAAACACAGTTTCAATATCCAATACAAATGTAAGGGCAGCAGTGTTGTGATGTACTGTAGATCAAAATTTAAGCACACTTTCTCCACACTGTATTTATCCATGGAGACTGCATTCTGGCTACGTCCTCTGTCGGATACATCTCTCAGCTCAAGAGGTGGCAACTCTCGTTTTCAAAACTGCCACTGGTGTCTGAGACAACCTGAACCCCGAAATCACGCGCATCCAGACTCTGACAGAGATACCATCTGTGACGACTGCGAGTCTGCAGAGGGCATCTGCTCTGTTGTCACCTTCGCTGGTAAATTGACTTAAATTAGGTATCACCTGCACAGACACATGGCTGAGGTGGCATCTTAAAATCAGTCAGATCACTTCTTTGTCTCCGTTTCGCCGCATCTGACTTCAGCTAAAGATGGTGGGGGGAAAGCAGGCAGTTCAAACTCTTCCACGAGTGCCAGTCCTGGCTGTCTCTACAGGCAGTAATTAGGTGTTTACTCACTGCAGCTTTAGTTTGGCAGGCCCCAAAGGTAGGTTGTCGGTGAGAAGAGCTCGCAAATGAGCAGTTTCATCAGTGAGAATGCGTCAGAGAGGGAGACAGACAGTTCAGACGAAATATAGGAACAGGGAAAGTTGTCTCTGTGATTGAACACCCAGATGAGATACGTGTTAATTATTCCTATAGTTATTAATATGTCTGTCTAAGCAGCTTCAGTTCCGGCACTCCACCAGGAGCACGCAGCTAAAGCAATGTCATCTGATTTGCAGTAGACGGTGCTTGGACTTCACAGCTATCAATTTTTCTCACTTGCTGGCTTTTCTTGCATTAATGAGCGTTCTGAGCTCAGCTTCCACAGCACCCACACACTGCTCGCTGTGGACATTCAAAACACTCACATGAAACACCTCACTATGAGGTTTTACTGGCTGTAGAGTTGGCTCTGTGCGAGAGATCACTATATATTCACCTCCTGTCACTGTTACCATGGCAAGGAAAGGAAGAGCTCTGTCTACAGAACCTCCACTGCAGCCATTTCCCTGCGCTGCCTTCACATCTCATGGTTGCCATGGAGACCAGCAGAATGAGCATGACTGCACTGTGCGTCAGACATGCCGGAAGGGGCGACGTGATGTGCTTTTCTCCCCCACTATAGCTTTCACTCTGCTGTGTCAGAGGCTCTCAACTTCAGCATCACTGATCCGCTTGCCTGGCTTAGCAGCAGCACATGTAGAGGCATGTGCAAACACAACAGAACGCAAGGTGTTACCGAGGAGGGAAATACCTGCCTCAGGTGTTTGTCGAATATCCACCAAGAGTGAGGTGTTAATTGCCAAATGCCACTCAAAGTCCTCTCTAATTGCCTGTCATCGTTATTGTGTGCTCACACATTTTGTGAATAGTCCCGAATTCACAATCGTATAATGTCACGCGTTTCTGTAACGCACATTTTGGGATGTTGCTACAGAACTGTTCTGTGCAGCTGAAAAGTGCTGTGTTGGAGCCTGGCATGGACGGCCACATGTATGGCACCAATAAGTCCTCACAAATGCTCCAGTCAAAGGACAAAACGGGTGGCGCCTCAGTCAAAGCCTTTTATTAGATCTGACCCGTCACCACTGGATTGGCAGCCAGGACTGTGGTCCAATCTTTTGAAGGTCAGTTATTGGATTAACGCGCCTTTGATTCATCGACTCGATGGGAAGGGCTGATCGGACCAGCGGTGTTAGTGGTTGAGACGAGGAGCTGTCTGCGGTGCTCCACTCCTGCCTCTGCCTTCTCCCCACCAAGTGTTGATGCCCATGAGGCCTCATAAGAGCCCAGGCGATCGCCCCTGACCTGGCAGAACCTTTAGGCAGACAAGCCAACCAGCGACTGTGTGTGTGCGAAAGCCAGCTCTGATGCTGATGTCACATGGATGGGTCAATTAGGGCCGCTGTTAACTAACTGACTTATTGTTTCATCTGTGTCAGAAAATTACATGAAGTCTCAGAATTTCACAGAACTAAATGTTACCATAAATAATCATATATGCAGTACATAAAACAAAAGAATGCGTATATATTCACATATAAATAAAACCAGAACATCTTTCAAGTTTTTATTGAAAAATAATAATAATAATAATAAGTATTAATATCTTCAACCATCAAAATGGTTGTTGTTTACTTTTTTTTCATCAGTTAATGGACTAAACAGCTAATTGTTTCAGCCCCAGCTACGGTGAAGTTATATAATATTTGCACAATTGTCACTATTTTTACTGCTTAACTTTTGTGTTCTTTACAGCTTCTTTATTCAACTATACTTCTATAATATGTATTTCTGACCTTTTTGCTTTATTCCCAGTCTGCCTCTGTGTTTATTTTATGCTCCACACTTCCATCATTCTGATGGTGCATTTGTGAAACCATGGCAGCAGCTTTGAAATGGAAAGTGTCTTTTTTATCTCGTCCAGATCTATCCCGGAGCAGTGGAGCTCATGCAGGTCATAGAGGAATTCATCCACATCGTTGGATTGGGCATGAAGGATTTCCACAATGCCTATTTGATGACTGGGAACCTGGGTAAGATTCGGCCCACTTTCTCCCCTCCACAGCCCCCCGCCACTGAGCTCATTTTTTCCATTTATTTCTGCTTGACGTGGACACATAATCCCTGTGCTCTGCTGACTCCTTGTGTCAATTTCCCCACCATCATTAATTTAGGATAAATGGTGCGTGGTAAGGGTGGGGGAGTAAAATTACTGCAAATCAATAATGTTAATTAAAACTGAGCTTGTGGTCTTAATGTGCTAAATTCTTATGAAAACACTTAACACCCAATTCAATATCAAGAGCGTGCAGTGTAGGAGCCCCTACAAGAGGAGAGCTCTTCTTTAACACCAGCTATAAAGAAAACACACACAACACTCCTGTAATGGATATTTTCTATAGTGATCTGATATTTTGGATTTTCAAGAAAGGCAAGCTGTATAAAACACTTAAGTCCCATAATTATCTAAAGCAAATCACTTCTAGAAAGTATTACGTTTTTATCCATATTGTCCATTTTTCATTCATCAAAGACCTGAGATCGATCCATCTGTAATGCAAAAGGTCTTTTTGCAATGATCAAATACAATATTTGTGGCATATTTGAAGGTGAAGTAATTCCGTCTGATGTTGCACAGTGCAGCAGTCCTTTGAAAAAGACATGATTAGCAGAGCGTACCCTAAAGCGGGTTGTACAGAAGTGCAGCAGCATATGAAAGATTGTTTGTCAGTTTCTTGTGAGATTAGCAGTCATGGGAAAAAAAGTATAGAATGTGGGAGTGTCTGATAAAAGACTATAAAATTGGAAGTGAATTTACAAGTTATTCTTTGCAGCTGTAATGAGCTTGCAAACATTTCTGGGAGTTTTTTTCTGCACCACTGATTGTGGTCCAGATTATAGCTCCCCCTCTTTAAAAAAAAAAAAAAAGGTCTCTGGATGTGAGCGTTTAAGCAATATTTCTCTTCCCTGATGTTCTCGTGGACTCCTTTTGCCTCTGTCGCGCAGCCTCTTGCATGATCTGGGGTCTCTGTGGCATTTCATTTCTTACTCAGCCATAAATGGTGTCTTCCTGGAATGGAATAATAGAACCGCAGTCTTGATTTATTCATGCAAGTGAATGTGAGCATGTTCGGATGCACTGGTAGGCAATTCCTCTGGAGGAGGGAGGTTCCTTCACTGTATTCTTTACAATAGCTAACGTTTGACCCACTTCAAGCAAATGCTCACACTCAGTGGCTCTTTATGGTATATGATTTCCATAATGATGAATAGGTAGCCTCCAAGAATAGCATGCCAAACATTGTACAATGAATGCACCCATCAAAATGCCATTATCAAACCCCATGAGAGGAAAATTAAGTAATGGACACTTGGAAATAATGCTTGAATGCATTCCATAATACTAAGCATTAATGACTTCTTTCACAGATGTGAGAATATTTCTGTGCCCCTCTCCTATTTTATACTTCTTCCAATTTGGCTTAATGGTAGTCATCCAATCTCCTTGCTCACTGCCTCCTCTCTCTATGTTCGAAAAAGCATTAACACATGACCCCTGCCTCATACACAATATGCAATCTATTCTGTGAAACCGACTCTAAATTGACAGTTAAGTGTTTTATACAGATTCGTACAAATTCCTCGAGCAAACTTGAATATGAAACACTTGACTCTGATTATATTAGTCAGCCGTGTGACTCTCTGGCCTCCGCTCAAATCTGTGGGACTACGGATTAAAGCGTGTCCATCCGTCAGAATGACATGACAGAAAATCTCTTGGTAAACACGGAGCAATGATGCAACTCAGCATTGTGTTTCAGTCTCACGGAAAGCACTGACTGGCACAATCAGGGCCTCTTCTTGAAGGGCTGGAGTTTCTGCATCTGTAAAAAATTTTTTCTTCTTCATTTTCTGCAAATCACAAATATTTTATCGCTGACTGCCCATTGTGCATTTTTCACATCTCACGCACAGTTCATACAATGTGAACTTATAAAAAGGAAACATCTGCACTGAACTGTGTAACAATATGTTTTACACAGACAAAGAAAGATAACATCTCAAGTTTATTTGCATGCGATTGTGAAGTCATGAAAACACTGGCTGCCTGTAAGTAGAAAGAACCTCGCAGTAGAGATCTCATGGAGTGTTCTCCTTGGTAACAGTACAGTATGTACTTGTGAATTTGAGTAAATGAGCTAAAACTTACACTGGCGCTCAGTCATTTTAACTTACAATATTAGCCTTACAAACTAATCTGATTGCCCTGATTTTTGATTATTTTTGTTTTTGTGGTGCTATTTTGACTTGCAGGCGCTGGAATGCATTAGAAACACTGACGTATTTAATTACTGTGACGACTTGTCAGTTTGTTCAATTATTTTTTTTTATTTTAATTTTTTTCACAGTTCTTAATAAATCTGAAAAGAGCTTTCAGACTGAATATGCATCAAGGACATTCAACTTTTTGAGTGCAAGTCACTTCCGGTTGTCGTTTTTTTTTTTTTTTGTGCGTGTCTTATGACTCTCCAGGTGTAACTGAAGTCTTCCTGATTACTCTGTGTACCTTGTTAAGGAGCTGCAGCTGTGTTGGATCGTCAGTCTTGCTAATAAAGCAGACAGCCCCTCCTTTCTTGAAGGCTAATTCAGTTGAAATGTACAAAACTGGCACATTTCTTCACCCCAGCGTACTATATCTTTGAAAACTCTTTGTAGCTCTCATCCTTTTCAGTTGTGCATTGCGTCCTGTACATTTCCACTCTCATGAAATGTCTTGATGTCTAATGAAAGGAACTTGATTATTATTATTATTTTCTTTTTTGTACCTTTTGTGAGAGAAAATGAGTGATAAATATGATGGCGGATTCTGAATTTTCCACGCACGGCAACATAAGGCTGCAAAAGCTTCAAGGCTTATGTGGAAAAAAAAAGAAAAGGGAGCAACAGGGAGAAGTACTTTTGTAATGGTTCATTAAAATAAGCAATTATTTTTCATCAAACTCTCGAATAAGATGTGTGAACGTCTTAGCCAGAGTATGTGAGCGCTGGAAGTAGAGGATTATTATCATTACGGCAATGCAGGGCCAAGGCAGGCAGGTTTTCCAGAGCTGAAGCCTTTTTGGAAAATCTTAGCACTGCGGGGCGATTTGGCTTTTGAGCAATTATTTGAAGATGTAGCTGTAATGAGCTGCCTCTGGCTAGAATCAAGTCGGACCTCGCTGGCTGCCGGTGGAAAAAACATAAAGGTCTAACAAGGAGATTTTTTTATTTTCAATGCAAGAACCTACCACGTGTTTTCCAGTTTGTTGTGAAGGTGTGAAGGAAGTGCTGCTTTTTGTTTAGATTTATTTTATTTTTTTTTGCAGCTGCTATCAAAAATTCACACTTAAAGAAATAAGGCGCATATCTGGCGCTATAATTCAGCCGCATTTTACTGCACAATTGGCAACACACCAAACTCTATTTTTATAATAACATGACTAAGACGAGGGAACACAGAGTTTTCAGGATAATTACTTTACCCCTGGACACAGGCACGGGACATTGGTAGCAAGCCACACAGTAATTTCAGCTCACAGCACAGTGCCTTGGTGGCCACGTGGCCCCTTTTGATTAAAGGAATGGAAAGTTTTGTGGCTCCATCGGTGGAAGCCAAGTGGGGAGCATCTGGCTGAGTAAGATATTGCGGCATCATTTCGTCACTAATTTATGGCAGCCTCTTGACACCTAGATAAATACTGGCTGTCACCGGTGCATCGTCCTCTGTCCTCCTACTTTTAGTCAAATAACCTTGATTGCGAAAGGCTCTCCACTCCGGAAACTTACTCTCCCACCTCGCAAGCAAACACTTGGAGGACGAAGTGAAGCCAGGGACATGCGAGAAAATTAAACACGGCTTTGAAGGTGAAATACATCACGCTCTTCTGACACTTTTGTTCTGGCTGTCTACTGTGGGGCTGTACTTCATGGTCGGGATGATATTTTGACATTAATGGTGATTAATTGCAATTACACACGTACAATGGCTGCAAATGCCCATTAATTTATTTTCTGCGCAAAACGTTTGTGTTGTCTGACTTCAACAGTTTACTTAACGCCGCGCCTCTCCCGAACACATTCAGATGTAATGAGCAATGCTTTAATTCCCTCTTATGAAAATGAGCCATACAGAATGCTCTCGGTGAGGTGAATCGGTGTTCTGAAGCATCACAATCCTAAATGATCGCTCTATTTGTGCCGTCTAGCCCCATCAGGCGAGTGCAAAGCCCCATTTACCTGCGGAATTACTCACAACTCTCCCCAGCACCCTGTTGTGCCTCGTGACTAAACCCCTCCACACGGCCCTAAAAACATAACGCACAAACGTTCTTTCCTCTCCCAACATCTGGTGCTGTGAACAGGCCTCTTTGCAAATTCCGGGTCTCCGGGTGTTCTGTGATTTCATGCCCGCCGCTGGATCATCCGAAAACACAGAGACACACCTTCTGTCACCGATTTCACTAAAACGTGGAGCCCTGCCAGGATTCAAATTGTATTATTGGCAGAGCGCAAGGAACAATGGAGCTTTTGCAACAATGGTAGGATTAGCCTCAGATTCCCCTCGCTGAAGCACCACCTGACCGGGACTGGGTGTGATAGCAGGTGGAGAACAGTACAGCTTTATCCTTGCCTTGTAATGCTGAGGCCTTTTCAGTTGATCCTGGGAATTTTGCTTGTCATTGCCTTAGCACACGGACCAGCCTTTTTACGGCACCTCAGCGGGGAGGTGAGGAAAGCAAAGAGTGATTAAGGAGATTACCTGTCTGCCAGTTGTCAGGTGCTAGTTGCAGCTGTGATTGTGCACTTTGTGGTGAATGCACACATCAGTGCATTACCCGCATTATCACATGCACAATTCAGTTTGATAAATGAAATCATTTCTGTCTCTCACTCAATCAAAAAGAAGACGCAAGTCCACCTGACATGGCTTTGTTGATTTACTGATGCACTTATATGTAATATTCTATCATTTTTAGTGTGTTTTCTCTAAACTCAGCCTCAGTGCATACAACTACTTTGACTTATATTACCAGATCGTGTCATATTAAGATGAAATCGTATCAACGCCTTGTTTTTCATACACTCTCTGTGTAGGCACCTCAGTAAGATGAAGGAAGACTTGGGAAATACGTTTTTTTCACTCCCTTGGCAAGACTCAGATTAGAAAGATCGACTTCGGTTTTTAGAGGATTACCTAGAAACACAAATAAATATGAAATGATAATAACGCCATATTTATACAGCAAACATAAATAGGTCATGTGTGAACACACTGATACAGAAATAGAAGAAAACATATGTGTAAAGCTCACGTGTAACCAAGAGATGGGGAAAAAACATGCAACGTGTGAAAGAGAATATTTCATTACAGGCTTTTGTTTTGGTCAATACAACTAGGACTGTTCTCCAGTCCTCCAGCTCAGAAACTCATAAATAGTCTAAAGAATATTGATAATCAGTATTTCTTTGTCGGTCTGTTTGTGCAAATTATGCAGTGGCCAGCATCCAGAGGCTCCCAGCAGTGTCTGTGATGACTGACATCAACTTCCCCATGAAGGGTCGTAAAGGCATGGTCGACTGGGCCAGGAACTCTGAAGATAAAGTGGTCATCCCAAAGGGCCTCTTTGTTTCCCAGTCAGCAGGTATGTGACTGAATATATTTCCCAGACTCAGCACATCTCTCTTAAAGATTCACATGCATGGCCCTCATGCACTTAGAATATACTGTATATGTAAAGTTTACCTTTTTATAAAGCTTACAGTGACATTTCTGGACTGCAGAGGAAGCTTGTAGAAATTCAGGATTAATGTACAGTGGACAGACAATGATGGATTCAGTGGCCACTGCTGAGGAATGGAAAATAAATATCTTGATATCTCAGCAGAAGCTGACTGATTTTAGTTGAATTGATTAGTCTGAAATCTTAGCAGGAGACTCTCACACAGACGCATCAGTCTTCTGCAGAAGGTATTTTCTTAATGTCTTATGCTACACCACTCCTTGTTTTGGGAAAGTGAAATAATGCTACAAGCCTTTGAACAAAGTCAGTTTGCTTGCTGATGCTTGTTCAGTCACTGAGTTTTCCATCGACTCAGCATTTTCAGCATCCTTTCAGACGCTGCCAGTCGCCACTGTACTGTATCGCAATCCAGAGCCAGACAATTTGGTTAATTGGTGTAATCAGTCTTATCTGGAATATATCAAAGATAACAAAACAAGGGATTGATTAGGAATGTGTGCCACGTGCCTAATCCCAGCCACTCTAATTTGGACAGTGTAAGAAGCTGATCCTACAGGAGACTTTAGCACTTCTCTTACTGGAATCAACAAAGTCTGCTGAAAAAAAGTTGTGAAAAGTGCTCCTTGTCAAAAAAAAAAAATTCTTTTTTTTTTTCTTTAAGCGTTATTGGCAGAAACTGCTTTGGCAGAGCAAACTATCAGTTTTACTTAAGCCAAGTGTTACTCCCAATTAAAACTTTACTGTGAATTCAGAAAATACGCTGTGTTGTTGGGAGGCAAAACTTATTGTATTAACTATATACAGCATGGACATTTTGAATATTTAGTTTTTAACTGAAGATCCAGCAACAACTTCCACATGTATAATGAGGTTGCTTGGTACTATAAAATAGGTCTTTTAGTGTAAAAACCCAGCAATAGTGTTAATTAATTGTTTTTCTGTTCCTTTTTTAGATATGGAAGGATCGCCTGTCTTCATTTTGGGAACTGTTCTGTACAAGACTCTTGGACTCATGCTACCTTCACCAAAGTAAGAGCGGCATATCTCCTTGTCTGTATTCTCTGGTCTGCTGGCAAGAGGAAATATGAGACACATTTAATCCTTCGGAAGCTGCAGAGGCGTCCATTTTTATTCAGTAGCAGTAGATCAAGTCTTAAAAACAGCCTGTGTCTGACTCCAGTGTCCCTGAACTGTTTTAGTTCAACATTTTAACAAGAGAAAGAGAAACTGAACTCATTTCCTGTCCTGCCTTTGTTGTCATTTTAAATCAAAGTTGATTACTTTTGAGGATACGTTTCATTTTGAATTCTTTGAAATTTCTCCTTGGTGCTACAAACTTCATATTTCCACACATGTGAAACTTGAAACTCGAGTGTCGAATGTAATTTATTCAATGAAACATAATCACTGTAGCATGGAAAATGTAGTTAATTAAGGATGACATTAGTGCTTGGAAAAGCAGCAGGATGTCCAAAACAAACACCTGGTGTCAGACCCCAATCAACAAGTCCCTGGCACCAGCGTCCCAAGGACAGAGCGGTCGTTCCAGGACCGGCCAGGCCAGCTGTCGCAGGTGGAGCAGCAGACCTCTGTGCACATGTGGAGAGGAGCTCATAATGGGACCCTAAAGCTCGCCCTCTCCAGACTAGCAGGAGGATAAGCACATTTAGTGGCAACCATTCGACTTGAAGGATTTCACATTTGCCAAATTTTGAGGTTGTAAAGTTTCAAAGACGAATGTGACCTTTTTTTTGTCACCAAATGTCAGTAGTCTATCACCGCACTGCAGAGTAGAGAACTAGAGAACCTATCTATTTACACCATCGACTTCCATTTTACGATGAATTCAGAAAACTGATTTGCACCTCATGGAAAAGACAGATAAAAATATTCTCAGCTCAAGTGGTGCTGGTAGAACAAGGGGCGGCTGCAGGCTCACCTTGACTCTCCTTTGTGATTTGACAGTTTTCCTCCAAATGGAAAGTGCTCATGGATTTCAGCTTCTGATAAAAAAAAAGAATATTCTGTCAACTATACAATAGGTGGAGATGGTTTTTGAAACAGGGATATAATGCCAGATTTCAGGACACATCAAGAAGAAACATCTAGTTCAGCCCAGGCAAGCCTTTGATTCGTACGCTCTGTTTTCTGCTCTGCTTGGATGTTTTGAACACCGTCACTGGCAAACATCCTGTATAGCTGCTTTGACATCTAATGGGCAGCCTTTTCAATGCTGCTATTGAGTGTTTGATATTTGGGTTAGCATTCAATGCAAGCTGCACCACAGAGACCGCCTCGGACTTATACTCCCCTGGTTTAAAAAATGAATTTGAAGAACTTGCAGTCTAAATTTCTTGATCATTAGGTTAGCCAGCAGAGAGGAACTTTAAATCCAAAAATATGTGCACAAAATCTTCTTAGAAACCCAGAGTCGGGTTTTGATACCAGCGTTGCGTATAGATCCCACATAACTCTCGTCGACTCTCCACTTAAACCTAATCCTTAAATGTTAATACTTCTTCACAGAGCATAAAGAGAGACCTCAGGTGTTTGAAGTAAAATCAAGGTTAAGACTTCTGAACACTGGAAATGTTGTTTTATTTCTATCCTTTATACCCATAAGCTCACATTTATAGGGATATACAGTATGCTAATGCAGTTAAGCTTCTATATTTAAAACACGAGCCTCCGTTTTTACTGTGTTGAGTTGGAAGGCGAAGTGTATTTTTCGGCATTTGATCAACAAAGGCAATTAAACAGTGTGTGAAGGAAACCTCTGT
This sequence comes from Terapon puta, assembly GCA_028564955.1. Taxonomy (NCBI): domain Eukaryota; kingdom Metazoa; phylum Chordata; class Actinopteri; order Centrarchiformes; family Terapontidae; genus Terapon; species Terapon puta. The sequence goes on along the minus strand of JAOXYL010000039.1, from coordinate 9,675,154 downwards.
GCAATTAAGTTTAGTTTCTAATATTTGGCCGTCTTTTGTTTGACTCAGGAACCACACAGTTGTGAACTCGAAGGTCATCGCTGTGACTGTGAGACCCGAGCCCAAGGCGACCGAGTCCCACCTGGAGATTGAACTGGCTCACCTGGCAAACGTAAGCACCGCGGCCTCGCGCTCCTTTTGGATTGCTGGTTGCCGGCAGCAGTGTTTGGATCCGTTTTTAACTCTCAAGTAGTTTTTGACTGAACATTCCCGCAAACCACCGTGGCGCACATCACCCCCCCATTAGCCGACACACAATGGCGGTTAATTGGCTCGATAATTAATTTGCGAGCACCCGGTGTCAGGAGAGGCCGCCGCAGTCAGATAATTACATGGACAATCCCTTTTATGATCCAGGCCTTTTTATTCATCTCAGAGATAAAGTGCCCACAAGTCCGAACGTGTCAGCAAGTGCGTGCGTCTCCCCGGTTTACATTTGATCCATGAGACACATTTTTCAAAAGATCTAGAGAGGTAAATATGCAGTCAGTTATAATAATGATGATCATGGTGATGATGATGATGATGATGCTCAATTATCATCATGATTTGCTTGGTAAACATTTTGTCTTTATTTTTGCCTTCCAGGGAACAATGAACCCGTACTGTGCACTGTGGGACAGCACCATAATGTAAGTGGGCATGCACTTTCACTCTTCTAACTTAGCTTTTGTGTTGGAGGAATTCTTGGGTCTGGTTATGGTTTCTCTAGTATAGGTAACAGTATGGTTTCTGGAATAAAACACTTGTTATGTTACTTTTCTGCCACACCAATAGCACCGCAAACAAGCAAAAGCCTGCAAGGTTAGCGGGGGAGGACAAAATAATAGGAACCCCTTTTGAGTTGAACAGCAGAAGCTCAGCTATGAATTAAAGTGTTGTGAGGCAGACTCTATGATGCTCAGGCCTTGCTGAGACTCCAGCATGTGTCGATTTAAGCCAGGGGTTATTCAGTTTGGGGAGTTTTTTCAGTGTCCTTTGTGTCTGAGTCACAGTTGGTGAGTTTCTACTTTTGCACTGTCCCTGTGTTCAGCATATGCCATCATGATTTGGCCCAGGCTCCTATAAGAACGTAATATGAGTCACTCATGACTCATAAGTTCCCCCCTGTTGGTCAGAGTTCTGGAGATGTTCGGATAAGTCAGTTTCACCATACAGAATGTTAAGTTAGAAAACCAATTAGCCGCCTGTGTCGGCTTCGGCAGACATCTGAAAATACTAATTTTACAAGCGAGAGCCGATAAGGGAACTTACAGAGATGCAGACGGTCCAGATAGTCGCCGCCGAAGAGCTGGAGCCATCACCCACAAATACTGCAGACTTATATAACAAAGCAAGGGGAAAACTCAAAACTCAGGAAGACATATGCAAAACACAGATGCAAAAGCGACAAGAAGTGCCGCAGAACAACAACACAAATTAAAGCAAAATGATCAAGCGGACAAATAAAAATCACTGCAAAATGTAAATATTATAAGCATTAATGTCCAAAGAACGAAACTGTATTCGGTCGACTAAATTATAGTATTATTAGTCTGTCTCCAGGCTGTGTATTCACACACCTAATTAATGTTTCTGTGAAACTTTTGCTGACTGCCACTCATACCCTTTTCAGCTGAGAGTTTTTTTTGCCTGAGTTTGTTGGTGTGATGCTGTTTAAGGGAATTCGATGCCACCTTGTTTTCAGCTGAGTGATTTTTGTACCTGCATAGTTAACGTTTGACAGCAGTATTCTTGTCACAGCGTCACTTGATAAAACCAAAGTTGCTGGCACACTTCCAGCAGAGAGTCAACTTTTCTTGCTGCTTTAGCTCAGAGGCAATTATCTACTAATTACACAAAAATGGAGTACAAGCCGGTAACTTGAATGATTTACAGTAATACTTTTTAATTATAGTAAACCCTATTTTTTTAATACTGTTTATGGAAAGCATTACATGAGCAATGGCCTTCAATGTATTTGCATTCTGTACTTGTCTCTCTCTGCACAGTAGTTTTAATTCTCACAGGTGGAGTCCGCTTTTGCTGTGCAGGGTTCAAAATGCACACACATGGTATTCACAGGAAATTGTGCATGCTCACATTCGACGCGACGCAGAGTGTTGCCGGGTGTGTGGAATTCTCCCTGCCCATGGTTTGTTTGGGTGCATTGTAGAACAGACACGCTAGTTGCTCTCCTTCTGTTGCTTTTCTGACAAAGCACAGTAGCTGCTCAAGGCATGTTTGCCTTCCCCCAGTGATTCGTGTGCCTTATGTAACTCGGGGACTGTAAAAGGCACTTTACTTGTTACCACCAGTAAGTAAAGTTGAAGCCAAATCAAGCAGAACTGAAGCCATAATTGATGGCTCACTGGATTAGGTTTTCAAGTAGTTTTCTACAACAGACCTAATAACATGCCACTCTGGATGTTTTTCATGATTTTTATTTATGTGAAACCAAAGAGCAGCTACAGCCTGGACGACGTTGTTTTTACTTTGAAATAGCGTGTGAATTGTGCATGGTTTGTCCTCTATTATAGTATTCGAGGGCAACTGGTCTATTTTTGAACAGCAAAGATACAACTGGGACAACTCTGCTCCATTCTCTTACTCTGACTTTCATAAACCAAGTGTTTAATATCAGATTGGTTTTTTTTGTCCTGATCCATACTGAGTCATTTTAATCAGAGCACCGCCGAATGACTCCATGGTATGATTATCATGTTCATTTCAAACAGTTGGCTCGTCCTATTACACAATAGCAGCCACTCTCAGGACTCATCGAGGGGGTAATACACCATCTGTCAGCCATGTTGGTTCAGACCAAATGAGAGTGCTCACTGTTACAATTAGCAGAATGAAAATGTTGTTCACAAGTGGAGAGCTGTGTCCTCTCTGTTGCCCGTCGCACTGACTCGTTTTGGTCCAGGTACAGAACATGTGAACATTGAGCTGAACACCGGAGGCAGCTACAGTGGAGTTGCAGGGCTGTGACAGCTGCCAAGCCTGAGTCTCCGCTGCCTTACTTTCACCACAGGGGTGGAAACCTGCGGCGTAAATATTCTTATGTGACAACACAAGGAAAAACTGTAGCCATTTCTCTTTATGTTTTGCAACTGGGAGGACCGTTTTAAGAAAAGAGCATGCTGCTCATCTCTACAAAGCTGCAGCCTGATATTGTGACAGGATCCATGCTTTGCTCACTCACTCGATGGCTCTCTTGGCTCATCCTCTGCCCCTGTTTTGCTATGCAGAGTGAAAAGAGGGGATTGCATTTTCAATGAGGTGCTGTTGAAGCTGAATAACAGCGAAACTCGAAAAATGTATTGTTTCTTTTTGAAAAGGGAAGACTAAAAAGTAACAAAGGTGACAGCAAGAGTTTCTCAGGCTTTTAATTCATTATATTTCCTACTAAATCAAGGTCTGAACCAATGCTTTAATTTCTGTAAAAAATTTGAGATATCAAAATGCATCTGCTTAAATGGAAATGAGCCAGCAAAACAATTTCTGAGGTATCAACGTTTGAGGTACTTCACTTTTCTAGTTCCATCTCAAACCACTTCTTCATTACATTTCAGAGATAACAATTTGTATTTTCACTCCACATTTATTACACAGCTATAACAGGCAGCCACACTAATCATACAGATTTAAAGTTAAAATCAACTTTATTTAATTAACCAAAAGCATGCTGTATAGATGCGATTTACCTCCAACTGTAGTGTTACAATGCTACTTCTAAGTCATCAGTGATAATAATCCACAAGTGAATGCATGATTTTGTCTCATGACTGAGCGTTTTTTTCAATACTTTGTTTACATACATGAAGGATCAAAGTAAGTCTTCCACCACTGATGATTACAGTGTTAGGAGGAAGAAGATGCTTATTAATGACAGTTAATACAATGAGTGCAGCTCATATTTCTCTGCATCATTTTGAATACCGTGGTACGTCTTGACAAGATAATTAGTTCCCAAGCAATCTTCATTTAATTCTCCTGCAAGTAAAATAAGCAAAACGGCTCACCTGTCATAGCTGCTATTGTAGGTTTCACATGAGGCAAAGGGCCACATTAAATCTGATGTGCTTTGGGATTGTCATGTTTTGACTCGTTCTGCAGCCCAGAGAACTGTGGGTAATCTGCCCCACCTGGCCGGCTCAGTGATTACCTAAAGTGGCGAAATGCAGTAAGGAATAAAGCAAAGATATAAATAAAGTCCTCCATGTGTGGAAAATAAAACACTGGAGCATCCAGAGAGCCAATATCCTTCTCTTTTTCATTTACACTTCCAGTCTGCGGGCTCCACAGCAGTGGAGTGCAAACAGGTCAGATGCATACACTTTTATTACTCTTTCAAATGTCAATATTTTCCGCTTTCAAACAAGCCTGAAATGGCCAATATATCCCACCACTGTGCAAAGGTAGAAAAAAAACTTTCAAGTCAGTTGTTCTAGATCTGCAGTGTTAAAAAATAAACATTTTTGGGAGAAAATAATCTACCAATGTACTAAAAATGATATTACAATATTATTTCATGTAATATTAATAATGTTGTTAATATTACAGTCCTGCACTGTCTTATAAATTTGATAACGTTCCAAGTTTGACATGAGTTGAAATCAAATTGTTCCTTCAGTCTCTTTAATTAAACTCATTTCTGAGCTTTGTAATCACTTACACTTAATCACTTAATAAATTCCAGCTCCTCAGTTCCTCAGCTGCTCCAGACTGCCACTAAACCTGTAGAAAAATGAAAATTACAGAATGACATTACAAGCTAGCTCGAGCCTTTTGGCATTCCCCTGCAATTAGATGCTTTTAAATTCCTCTGAATCCTTGCAAAGCGGCGCGTGGAAAGCCACATGAGTGTCTTTCTGACTTTTTAATCGCAGATGTTTTAGCGTCGCCCCCCTCAGATTATCTGGCAAAGTCTTAGAGAGGCCAAACCTTAAACTGAAAAGGACAACCCGCGTCATTAAAGGCTTTTAGATCCTGAAACAACACGCCACATCAGGATTAACAGCATCTTGACCCTTCTTTTAAAACATGCAGCCTTCCTTACTGACATTTACGATACCTGCTTTTTCATTTTTTAAGATTTATTTCTCCTTGTTTAATCTTTTTGCTACCTCTCTGAAGGCAATAAATTACATTATTATTGCGATGCATTTCTTTTTACGGCACATTGTAACCAAGCAGATTGTAATCTTTATGGCCAAACATGTATGATACACTTGCCATAGCTGCAGTGGGAGAGGATGCAGGATTAAGTGTTTTCCTTTGGTCAGTTTCTGCTCGAGTCAATTGAGATGATTTACTCCACAGAACATACAAGGCCATATACTACATAATAACTACCTAAAGGATATAGGAGACACCTTGAACACCACGAGAGCAAGCAGCACAGAGCAGTTTACTGGTGGATTTCATTGCGCTGTCGATTTTTAACATGCATTCAATTCCATGACTTTAACAAGAACAGTCTACTTCCTGTGGCATCAAAACATATGAATCATTTACGAGCGAAGGTGTGGAAAGCAGCTGCTGCAGCTTCAGGTTTCTGCAAACATCTGGAGATCCTGGATTAGAGCCAATCAGGCCACGGCAAACGCTGCAAACCCAATGACAGCCTGAAAACCAGGAGTGCCCTTGGCTGCGATATCTGACTCTCTGTCACCCAGGTTCCTCAACATTTCTAGAATAAAGACGCCAAAATAAACTCGAGCGCCACCAGCCCAGTTTGATACGCTTTAGTCCAGCTTAGCTTCACCGGTGTTTAGTAACAGCAAGCTTGCATGTAAAGCTTTATTCATACAGCAATTAATAGTATGTATCTCCACTTTGATCACTTTAATCTACTTAAGTCTAGAGCTACTTAAGAAGTGTGACCAGTTGTGTAAACAGTAAATACACCTGCAGCTGGTGGTGTATATTTAGAGCTCAAAATTCACTTCTCCAGCTGGATTTTAGGTTCCACCTCTAATTCTGTTATGAAAGTGTGCTCTCTAATGTTTTTTTTTCTTTTTTTTTTGTCTTTGACGTCAAGCGTCTTTGACATTTCCGTATCTGAGATCAGCGGTTGTCAAAGTTTTTCACATCATAGACCCTCGAATAGGCATGTTTGCTCCACAGGCTCACACTTGATCCAATTCAGTCCCAGGGACCCATGTGGGGAGATTTTTATAGTTTTTCTTTTAGGTTGCTTTGAATGGAAACTGTCAATGAAGCAGATTGCAGTACGATAACGTTGAGAGCATTCTTTATTTCCGGCGGGCCTCGTTTAGAATGAAATCAAACCGCTTCTGGTTTTGCCTGGGACCGCAGCTCGGTCCACTTTGCGATGATCCCTGCACGCTGTGAAAAGGACGTTGGCAGGCAGAAGAAGTAACAAATGTGGGCGATGTTTACAGTAATTGTAAGCTTTGCTCCGGCAAGGACTCGTGATGGACTGATGAGGACGCTAACCATGCATTAGTTGACAGCAGGAGGGGTTGCTGTGCTCGCGTGTGTGAGTGCAGGATGCAAGTTGGGGTAAAATCACATGTACACCCTGAGGTAGTACATGAAGCACGGCTGTGTCAGGGTGTTGCAGTGACTCAGTGGGGCCACATGCAATGAACAGTCCTGACTTGATTCTGTTTGCTCTAATTGATGTATTTATATATTGCTATATCTGTACACCCAGTGGGGTTTATTTGTTCATGTGAGAGAAGATTCACATGTTGTCTGCTGTTACAATTTTAGCTATACAGAAAGAAACACTCGCTAATCTACATCGGAATGAATGTAATGTAAATTCATGTGGACAGGCACGGTTTTAAGTCTGCCAAAGGTCAACTAACTGCAGAGATAACAGGCAAAATGGACCTAACAGCAGGTATGTGACACTAGCCCTGTGGAGCTGCTCAGATGCCCACTAACAAATCATACCTTGCGTGTCCACCTGTGGTTTGAGGTTTTTGACCCACTCTGGATTAATACGATTTTTTTTCTCGTGACATAAAAATATGCACTTCATTCAGTTAACCTGCAGGCGGATATAAATTGCCCGTCATCAAGAGATCTGAGATGGATGGAATCATTTCCCAGCATTGCCCCCGCCCTCGCTCCCCCCCCCCCGCCCACCACCCGACTCCGTCATTGTGTGTCAGTCTTTCAAGACTTTATAAAATTGCCTAAAGTGCATCGCCTGAGGCGCTCTTTAAGCCCCCAGCCCAGTGCCTGGCTAATCTGATGTGGGCATGCGATGAATTTAAATAGGCTTTTTGGATGGATATCCCCCATTACTGATGAAATACTGTAATGGTGAGAAAAGCAGCATCTTATGCAAAAAGCTTACTTACCTGCAAGAACAACAGAGTCTGCTGTATGGCTCATTCAGCCGGACAACCACGAGGTTACAGCGCCGCACTGTTTGACTCTTACGTGCACCACTTGGACATCTGGATAAGTTATGGGTTCGGTAATGAGATCTGTATGACTGGAAGAACTCAATCTGTCACCTAATTGGAGTTTTGAGCAACTGTCTATCTCTGTTTCAGCAAGACATGAGGGTTTAACGACTGAATGTGTCTAAAACTTTGTCGGCCCTCTGTGTCAGTCTGCTGTCACGTATTGTGCGTCTTGACAGCTAAGTGTGTTAAATTGGAGCGCTATCAGATTCTGTCACAAATATCAATCCTGCAAGTTTTAGCACATAGTTGTCAATACATCAGAGCGTGGATAGACCGTGGTCAACAAGTATGCAATGAATGTCACGTTATCAGTCTCACAGCTGTTAACATCAACAGTGACACTTTCTCTCGGGGACGTTTTATATTCTTAGGCCACCGGGCCTCGATAAGGTCAGACACACACATCAGACGTGGCGTACACAAATCCCCAGCCAGAGATGTTCTCCTGTCAGCTCTTCACAGCTTGGCACAAAGGGGAAGTAAACATCTAGCGAGTCAAAAACTTAGGAACAGATCATGATGAGGATTGAGTCCTCGTCGGAGGGAGAGGCAGATTCATCGCAAAGTTTTCAAGAAGCAGAGGCATCACACAGACCCTCAATCTCATCACAGTGAAGTGTGCGCCGGAGAGCGGGGATTTGCTTCTGGATGTGACAATCGTGTTTTGAGAACAAGACACACCCTGAGGGCAATCTCGAGTGGGCAGCTGTGCAGAGAGCGCACTGGTCACCCGGTGATTTCGTCTCCGCCCGTCTCTCCGTCCTACAGGAATCACCTCAGCCTGCACTGCTGTTGAAGGAACCGAGTCATACATGACTCTTTGCACAGAGCAAACTCCCCAATAGATACATTCCTGAAGAACTTGCGATGCTGCAACTTCTCACTGGGCTCACAGTATTACAAGGCAATAGTTTAGACTGGCAGGAAACAACATTTCTCCTCCTTTCAAAACCCGGAAGCTCGCAGATAGTCACAAAAGCCCAACAAGTCCTTTAACCCAATAAAGTGCTTTGATCTACAGTCAGAACCACTTTTCTTAATTAGTGGAGGTCATACATTAATGTAGTTCAAGCTTCAAACTGGGACTTTTTTAATGCTCTGCATTTTGTTTTCAGTCTGCACACTATGAACCCATTTGAACATCCAGGCTGAAGTAATTAAATCATCTTCAGATAAGATGTACAGTGTTTTCCAGCATTTCCAATGTTACCACTTTGTTGGCAGAGGCTCTCGGCGTCTCTGTTTTTATTTCATATCATTCATTGCAGCTCAATAAGGCTTCACATATGAGGACTCCTTCAAGAGCCTCAGCGCACACTTTACTTTCATTCAAAGTGATGAAATGTCAGTGTTTGAACCTGCCTGTATGAAGTCATGAAAGATATCCTTGGAAATTGAAATCAAGAGAACTGTGCATCCACTGTGGACCTTTAACACTCGATTAAGGGCTCCAACCTTGACCGAGGACTGCAGAGAATATTGGCCTTAAATGTCGCCTTCATGCCAAGTTTTCTTTTAGGCCACTTATAACTGTGCATGCTAATTGAAATGAACTGAAATGGCTACACGAGAGCTGCTGAATGGAGGCTGTTGATTAACTTTGTGTATGCAGGCTTGGGGGGGAGGGGGAGTTTGGGTAGCAAATGAAATATATGCATCAGTCACAACCCAGTAAAGATGAGATGAGGTGTGTGTGTTTTATATTGTCCCCCACTTCCAGGAATAATAATGATAATAGTAAATATTGCTGCCATATCGATCAAATGTCAGTAGGGTTGCCTCAGATACCTCATAACACTGTCCCAGCTTTCTGAGACTGGGAGGGAGAGGACGGCGGGACAACAGGTGTTTTTTTTCTTTGCTGGAGCTTTGGTGACGTGAATCCAAACACACAGGAGGTGGTATGTTGCAACATCATGCTTGGGTCAATAAAGTTTTCGCAGCAGAGGTGGGCGATTAATCTATGAGGATGATTTTTACTTTATTTTATTTATCTTTTTTTTTTTGCTTGAGGTTGGAAATGAGTGTGGGGGCGAATGATAAATGGTAGAGAAGCGCTCCTTTTTCATTTCACCTGCTACAGTGGCGTGAAGTGGAGACCGGCTGCAACCATTCGCGCTGCTTCCGCGGGGTGGTATCACTTCTGCAGTTTTTTTCTACGTCTTTTTTTCTCTTCTTGCCTCTCTCCGGCTTTCGCGTAAAAAAACCCCGATCTTCAGGAATAAGAATCCCGAAGCATCGTCTCACTCCCGCCACCTCTTTAGACTTACAGCCCGACATACACAGACCACCCCCCCTCTCTTCCCAACCACCTCCACCTTTCTCACGCCGGCGATGAGAATCAGAGTATCAATCTGATGCTGTCCACCGTTTCCAGGGTGAAACCCCCCCCAAGGAAGCGTCCAAAAGCTGCTAATTAAAACAGTTGAAAGGGTGGGGAGGGGAGAGAGAGAGAGAAAAAAACAACCGAAGGGAAAAAAAGAGAGGATAACAGGGGCATTGAGAGGCAACAGGAAAAAAAAGGAGGGTGGGAGGGGGGGTCACATCTAGAGGAATAGAAAAGCCCGCACACAGGTAAATATTAACGCTATTTTCTGTTAGCATTACGAAGTTGTGGTGGGGGGTTGGCGGGCGGGGGGTGGAGGTGGGGGGGGTGAATGTCGTTGCGTGAGGTTTTTTTTTTTTTGGTTGTTTTTTTTCTTTATAGCAGTTGTTGCTATTTATCTGCGTATGGCGAATCAATCAGCACCGGTCTGCTTGGACAGCTCCGCGCGCCCCCCCCTCCTCCTCCTCCGCCTCTCTGCCTCTCCATCCGCTCCAGCTGAAACGCTGCTCGTAGCCACACGAGAGCCGCGTCGATGTGTCTGATCGCTCATTTATTTATTTATTTTTTACGGCTCATTTTTTTTTCCATCATCGTTTTTACGTAACGCTCTATAGATCTGATTAAAGATAGATTGTATTAAAAAAAAAAAAAATAGAGGAGCCGAAGCGATGTCGACAAGTCCCGCGAAGTCGTGCCACCGCTGGATGTAGGGGGGGAAAAAGAGAGAGAGAAAAGAAAAAGGAGAAAAAAAGCCTCCTGATCGCCTCTCGCCTTTGCCTCCTTTGCAGGAACGATTCTTGGGGAGCCTGGTCCGCGAAAGGATGCAAAACGGTGCTCACAGATGCCTCCCATACGAAATGCTTATGTGATCGTGTGTCTACCTTCGCCATTTTGGCTCAGCAACCAAGAGAAATAGTAAGTGGGCTATTGATTTGTTATTCAGTGTGGCTTTTATAGGCCGATGTAAAGGAGAAAAGGGTCTGTGCGTGTGTGTGTATGTATATGTGTGTGTGTGTGTGTGTGTGCGTGTGCTGGTGCGGATGGAAATTGAATCTTTGGTGTGCTAATCCCGTTAAATAGTAATGCAGTGGTAAAGGGAGACAGTAGTGATGTGTGTGTGTGTGTGTGTGTGAGGGGTGGGGGGGTGAGGGTGGGGGGATTTCTAATTTGCACATAGATTTAGATAAGTCTCACATTGGGAGGGTGTGTGCATGCTGATGCTCGTTGTGTGTGTCTCTCTCCTGTCATCAGTCACATTGTTTGGTCAGGGTGTAGGGTAGGGTGGGGTGGGGGTGGGGGTAAAAAGTTGTCAGATTTGACATGTGTGTGCTGTTTTCTTCACTCACAGCACAAAAGGCTGACAGATGCTGTGGGTGAGGCGTTTAGAGCCTGTTATTTTATTATTTATTTATTTATCAATCTATTTTTTTAGGGGGAGGGGGGGTGCATCTTATCTAGCTGAAATTAGACCACTTGTAAGGGAAGCAGGGGCCTATCATTTCTCGAGAAGACAAAGTAATTAACAATGAGGACAGAGAGTACTTACAGCGTGGCCTCTGCATCAGTGCACAGCGGGAACTGAGACGGCACAAAGAAATCTATTACCTCTCCTTTCTGTCAGGCCTCAAGCGTTCGACAGCAGAACGACACACGTTCCCTTAGCTTTAGCATTAGCATTTCTTTTTTGTTGTTTCTTTTTTTTTTAAAGTAGTAAGTAGCGGTGATTCACCTGTGCCAAGTGCATGCAATGTATGAAAATCACATTAGTTAAGGGTTCAGCACGCTCCAAACTTGAGGCCTGCATTCGGCCGGCTCACATGACGCTCAGATGCAGGTGAAGCACAGGAGAGTCAGCGTTTTGAAGCGCCTGAGCCCTCGGCCGGCGTCACTTTCCAAAATCGTTTCACGCTCCAGAGAGGTGGAAAGTTTTGGGCACATATCTAAACAACCTTCGAGCCCACGCATGCACTTCAGAGCTTGCGGTACATTAAGGAACCCACAGCTGGCTATTAGGACCGGCGGTGGTTTGTTTTGATTGGTTCCATCTCTGGGCAACAATAAAGATTTACTGTTCTACGTGAACCACATCCAGCCTCCCACTGACTGCTTCGTCTTGCTTCGTCTCCTTCACAGACCATGGAGTACTCAGGGGTCCCATCTGTGACACTGATAGTTGGCTGTGGTCTGTCCTGCCTCGCCTTGATCACGTTGGCTGTGATCTACGCCGTGCTATGGAGGTAATTGCCGTGTTTGTGGGGGCACGAGCTGTGGCCACACCACGATGTGCAAATTCACCCAACTGCAAGTCGAACAAACACACTGACTCCTTTGCTCCTTGTCTTATTCCTCTCTAGATATATCCGCTCTGAACGGTCCATCATCCTGCTCAACTTCTGCTTGTCTATCATCTGCTCGAACATATTGATCCTTGTTGGACAAACGCAGACCCACAATGTGGTAAGTGTGATTTAAGGGTTTATTCAGCGCTGAGTTCCAGCGGTTGTTTTATACATGCAATCATTTCACTCAGGATAAAGGTGCAGTGAGAAGATCCAAGTGACACTTAACTGTGGCCTTGCCTAGGTTGAACAGAGCTCAGAAATGTTTCCATTGGCCTGTGTGTAGATCCTTTGAGATATTTAAAATCTGTAGTCCAATGTATGAAGCGTATGACACAGTTACTCATGCAGAATATCATATTGACCCTCATCAGAGTTTAAAAAGATAATAATTGGAAAATTCAAATATTTTTATTATTTTGAAAAGGCCAGATTAGGTCTCATCTTGTTCATTTCCCAGATGTCTAATTATCAAAATAGTGTCCTTTGTACACCAGGTTGACTTTGTCATTTAGAGTACAAAAACAACAGTATAAGAGTTACGTTATAACCACTCTCTTGTGGGCATTTTGCAGAAATGCTCTTCATATTTCATCCAAATGGAGAATTAAGTGTTTCTAATGTGTCTGTAAGATGTGGTCTGTGTTGGCTCGCTACCATTGGTCTTTACTCAGATGTTACATTGTCCTGTGGTAAACTTGAGACAACCCCAGTGTGTTGGCAGCGAGGCAGTGAAGATCTTCTGTTGCTATTAAAAGTGAGAGGACATGAAGGGAAAACTAAAAAAGACAGACAAAAAAAATAAATAACTAATAAGGCGGTCGGATCACTTTGAGATGAAGTACTGATGCCGGTGTTATTGCTGTGGTTCAGACATGAAGCGCTGCAATCATTAACAAGTCAGAAGAGTTTGGTAGTTAAGGAGATTCAGCAGAGCAGGAGAAGAAAGGCAGACAGGATGCACACCAGGAGACTCGGTGCGCCGGTCAATCAAAGACTAATGAAATTATTGTGATGCCGTACCCGAAAGGACTCTGTAATGGTGACAGTAAAGTGCGGCTTAAAAGTTAAAAGCAGCTCTCGAAGCCGCCACAGAGGGATGCGAGATGGTTGTTGTTCAGATGTCAGTGGGAAGTTCAAATCGAGTCAGCGGGACGCAAAAGGACAACCGCTATAGTTAAAGAAGGGCCGCTTCCAATAAATATGTATCACTTTCTCTCTCTGGCTTCATAACTGTCCAGTAAACAAGTGGCTAATGTAAAAGACTGTTTGGCAAACAGTAGTTGGGATTTACAAGCTGCCCACACAGATGCCCTTCTCCGTCATTTGGCAGCACTTCAGAATGACACATTGTCCATTTTTATTGTGTAACCATATTCTCAGTAAACCTTTTACCTTTTGCAAGGAGCACACACTGTTTCCCCCCCTTATCTGATTATGTCCCATCGTTTCTCTTCATTAATCCATTCTCCATAGTTTTGGTTTTTTTTTGGCTCGTTAAAGAGTCTTTTAGCGTTTGGATATATTTACGTTGCAGCAGTCGTAGATTTTAGCAGAGCTCAACAGCACACGTAAAGCCGAGCCAAAAATCTTGTAAAAGGCTTGCAAAAATGTGGCTGTGGGGGTGCTCCATCATTAGAGATGCATTTGCTGGTGCTGGTACAGCATGGCCACTTACACTGTGCTTACATGTATGACTTATTCTGGGAGCAGATGGGCCTACCAGCAGTTGGGGGGCTCAGATTGGACCAGACCCTGCTCATAAATCAAAATGCTTCCTCCTATTAATTTTCCTGTGTTCAATGAAAATTGAATCATGAATAATGGATGAATTAACGAAAAAGAAAAAGTGGTCAGAAGTGTATTTTGTAAACCCACAACGCCTAGTTGCCGGTTACACTTTATTTTAAATATGGACAGAACGTACAAAGTGTAACCGTTCCACCAGGAGCTGAATCGGTTCATGTCACGCAGATCATTTACATCTCATAGAATAACAAAATACAGCATCCACATATGATAGATTAGTCTGTTTCCTTGCTGGCCCTTACGTCTGGCACAAAAGACTACAAGTACACAATGCTTTGGGGCATTTTTAAAGCTGAGCTGATTTGAAGCCTTGTCAGATTTAATCAGAGCTCCAGTCATCTCCTGTCTTGATTATGAGGACCACCACTTAACACAGAATACCCACTCGGCACGCTCCTAATAAGATATCTGTCTATGAAATCTGCAAAGAGATTAGGTGGTTTTCAGAAAATCCACTGCCATACTGAAGATGTCATCCCAGCGTCTCTCAGAGTGACTCGACAAACCACCTTGACTGACTCACAGGCTTCCAAATTAAAGCAACACAGACCACTTTCAGTAAACGGCCAATATTGTTAGTTATACAGAACATTGAAGCAGCGCAAATCAATATTTTTTACATCAACAATGGATTAAATGACTT
>JAOXYL010000039.1:9641203-9653117 GCA_028564955.1 Terapon puta | reverse complement strand
ACACACACACACACACACACACACACACACACAGCTCCTAATGGAGTGGATCTAGCTGCACTTTGTTTAATGACTGAAAGGCTGGCTCTTTCTGCAGTGAAGTGGGCTCATGTTCTGACAAGCGACCAGAACTGCTCGAATAACTATTGATTGTTTTCTCTTTTTAAGGATTACCAGCTTTAGTGGTTGCTGTTTCAATGGGATTCACCAAAACAAAGGGCTATGGGACACCCTTGTAGTAAGTTCACTGATTTTTTTTCTTTTTCTTATTTATCGGCATTCCTTATTCAGCGCACACACACAGTAGGATCATGGTAACGCTTAAGAGTAATGATTAAGTGCTTCTGCAGTGGCTTACTTATCCTAAACAGTGCCATAAACAAAGTCCCCTGAACCCAATCAAATTTCAAAACAGCACAGCAAGACCCCAATTTCGTGTGAATTGTATCCCTGCTGGATACCAAACACATAAACACTGCTTAAAATCTCTTTAGCATTTTATTATCCTGTGAAACTTTGGAAATAGAGCCACAGCATATGGCACTTCTCCCCTGACAATTGAGGGAAATACAATTGTACGCTGGTGTGCGCCATTAACTTGGGTGTTAATGTCTTGGTGGGAGTTGACGTTTTTTTCCTGCTCTCCCTGCAGCTGTTGGCTGTCTTTGGAGGGTGGGCTCCTGTATGCCTTCGTTGGACCTGCAGCTGCTGTTGTTCTGGTATGTTTCAGTCATATGTTTCACTTTAATATGCAGAAAAAAACAAGAGAAATATAGAACGGAAACAGAGAAATGTGCACATGTTCTGCAAGTGTTGCATTGATCTGTCTGCGCACTATGTAGTACACTGTTCCAACTATATCAGGAGATTTGCACCACAACACACATCATTTTGAATATCTTATGATTAATTAATATAATTAAATGCTAAAAAAGACAAGTCTCACAAACCATAATGGCAGTGGTTTTAGTGACGGTACAGCATCAGTGTTGAAACAAAAGTGTTACAAAAACGCCTAACATGAGGAACACGCTCCGCTTTCAAAGTCAAAGTAATGAGCGTCCCATCAGGCAGTGTGCTCAAGTAATTCCTTTTCATTTACCCTAATGGTGCTCCATGTAGCTGTGAGGTTATAAAGTATTTATGCATTAGATTTGTTCTAAAATCTAATATACCAGGGTATTTTAATCATCTTGTATTTACATTGTTGTACAGAGAAAATTACATAAAGAGTGCGATTATGCAAATCGCTAAGTTTGTGTCAGAGGGACAGAGGAGCAGCAAATACAGAGTTGCATTTCTTGTTGCCAAACCTCTGTTCTGTGGTGGGATTTGAAAGTCATTTAAAAAGAAAAGTGACTAAACGCCCTTGCTCGAGCATCAGATGCGTGGACTCAGAAGTCCCGGCGTGCTGCTCTTTTCTCATTTGTGATAAACCCTCAAAGGAATACACACTAGTGGCTGAGAAAGAACGTCATCCTGCTGTTATCGCTGCATTGATACAGTAACACCATAATAAAATGTCTCACAGTAATAAAGCTTGTTTAATAAAAAAAACTTCCCCAAATGTGTTGGTATAAATACTTAATGAGCTCTTTATCTCAGCTAAAGGGATTTGAAATAGATTGTAGCCAAATTTTTTTAAAGACTTTTCCGCCCTGCCTTCTGTAAATCTCTCTCAGTTTTCTATTAGTCTAGGCGCCGCTAATAATAGGAGAAGGTGCCTTTGGAAAGACGAGTGTTTCTTGTCAAGCAGATCTTTTCTTAAGGCTGTTGTGCCGGGCTGAGTATCCAGGGCATGCCTCATCCATTGGCTGAAATGTCACAGAGATGAGCAAACAATAGAAGCTGGAGGTCAGAGCTCAGCACAGATGGAAAATTGAGAAAGAAAAAAAAAAAAGGAAAAAAATTGCCGGCAGGGCGATGGCATTAAATCGTACCTGTGTATTGTAGAATGTCAGGCTAGCAAATTAAGCAATATATTTAACATTGGTTTTGAGATTGAGGAACTAATATTTCTGTCCCTTTTCCTACTGGCAGGTCAACATGGTGATCGGTATCTTGGTCTTTAACAAACTAGTGTCCAGAGATGGCATACTGGACAAGAAGCTGAAGCATCGTGCAGGGTATGACAGCACATCCTTGTTAGTACCTATGTTTTTTTTCTTCTTCAACAATTTTTATCCTTAACATCATGCAAAAAAAAGAAATATAAATATTCATTTTCTCCTCTGCATATGGAGATTTAGACCTCCTTTTCTTGCCGTCGAAAAAGGAAATTAGAGGCGTAAACATAAAGAGGTCAGATCTCCCTCGGGAGCGACGTGGCTTCATATTTCTTTGGCAGAATCAGTCCAAGATGAAAATCATTAAAAACGCCCACACGTTGGCTGCCTCTGCTGTTGCTAATATGACAGGGGAGAATTTAAAGTCGGGCTGGTGGCTGTTAGCGTTGTTTGTCATGCTGTTGTCTCTATGTCCCACAGACAGATGAGTGAGCCGCATACAGGATTAACTCTCAAGTGTGCCAAATGTGGTGTTGTATCAACAACTGCTTTATCAGCAACTACAGCTAGCAATGCAATGTAAGTGCCTGTCAGTGTCTCTGAATCAATAAGACGATGCTACAGGGAGTCTCTGCATGTACAGCCTGTCCACCTCTACAATATAGACCGTCCTGCAGCCCACTGCAGCGTAAACTCTTGTCCCACACTATAGGAAGATGTTTTACTGTACGCATGCAATGTCACAGGCTTGTTTTACATCACTAGCAGCATGACCATTAAAGCCCTGCTGTTGCTATGGAGTAAAAAAAAAAAAAAAAACCTAATGGAGGCTTTTCACCTTATCGTGTCATCTGTGCCAGTTTGCCTGCTTGTATTTTCTCCACACAATCTCTGCCTCCTTCTCTCAGGGCGTCCCTGTGGAGCTCCTGCGTCGTCCTACCTCTGCTGGCTTTGACCTGGATGTCTGCAGTGCTCGCCATGACAGACAAGCGCTCCATCCTCTTTCAGATCCTCTTTGCTGTCTTTGACTCACTGCAGGGTTTTGTCATTGTGATGGTGCACTGTATCCTACGGAGAGAGGTAGAGAATGATTTTAAGGCCCCTTTTACTTTGCCCCATGGACTGTGTTTACTTGAATATCTAAAGCTGTTGGTCTGTTTTGCTGTGTGTTGTGTAAACAGAAAAAAAAATGTCACAGGGAGTAGCTTTAGCTCAATCACAAATTCGGTTTTAGTTGATTGAATCTGTATCTTTTTTTTTAGAGTAAAAGATTTAATAACACAAAATACTTTGAGCAGCTCGTTTGCAGTAGTGTGGACATAATGAAAAACTGATTCCTCCCATCTTCAGGTCCAAGACGCTTTCAGATGTCGTCTCAGAAACTGCCAAGACCCAATCAGTGGTGATGCAACAGGAACCTTCCCTAATGGGCATGCTCAGATAATGGTAGGCGCAGTTACCCCCTGTTATCTGTAACCATTAGATCCTCTATAATTTGAGCAGGCCCAATGTTCCCGGGTTATTTATAATACACATGCAGACCCACTTGTTCCCCATTGGCCTTAATTTAACTTGTACTCCTCGTGATGTTTTTTCCCTCTATTCTTTTATTTGGTTTAATATGGCCTCCAAAACATGAGGCATTGTTTCCCATAGGTTTATAATTTCCCACATAATGCTTTTGCAAAGCTGCAATTACATGCAGCGTGGACATTTGGCCCTCTGATAAATGGCATCGGTTCCCTTTGGTTTTCTTAGGCCCTAAGCCCAATCCTTTATTTCTGTTTGATTGAACTTACTGTCCGTGTTTGCCGTGCCATCCCTCTCATTTCCTCTCACGGGGTAATAGAGGACTGTTCCCCGCCTGACCTTTGAAATGGGACACCAGTCCCTTCATCTCACTCGACCCCGCCACTGGCACATCATAGAAATGATCTGCCATTAGTATTCTAATGCCCCTCTGAGTGAAATAGTTTTCACAATAGCAGAATGGTGTCAGCGCCCCCTGGTTCAATACAGTCATTAGCAGCAGGCGCAGAAATACCTCCCAGCTGCTGCAGTTGCATTTTCCATAGATGTTTTATTGATATATTGTTAGGAAGGAGTGGGAGGAGGAAAAAAATGACTGCTTTGCATTTTTCTAAAGCATTAGGAAATAATAAAAAAAAAAAAAACACTATTGATCCTAAAATTACAGTTGGCTTTTACAGATGAGGATGCTTCTGTTTTTGTGTATACACAGTATATACAATATATAATATAACATATGTAAAAGGCTTATTTTTTTAGCACTACTCACTCACTTGACTGTCCTCTTCTCACAGACGGACTTTGAGAAAGACGTGGACATCGCCTGCCGATCAGGTAAAGAACAGATGGTCTCTTATTAACAAGATTCTCCTTGCCTTGCGTGTAAAGAAAAAAAGAAAAAAAACTGAAACCCCAAAAGAGGTTAGACAGTAAAAAATAGCTGAGGTTACATAACCACCAACAATCCCCACAGGAGTTTTTTTCACAGTTACTAAAACACTGACTTTAATCTGAGAACAAAACAGTATAAAGAGAACTGTTGGATATTCACTTTTTATATATTGTTTCTGGCTTTACAGCAATAAATGTGAACAACAGCAGCTTTGACCATACTTTGACAGCAACTCTTTGTAATGATGTTTTTCATTAAGATGTCGCTGTCACAGAATAGATACATAGGAACTGTGGCTCTCATTTTGCAAGGATTTTTTCCCTCAGCTAATCCTTTAGGGGCAGGTAATATTCCTTCCATATTCCCGCTTCTAGTTCATCTGTACTTTTGAGCCTCAGTAATTGTTGCTAGAGAAGTGTATCATTTCATAAAACTACTCTGAGTGAATGTTCCTAAATGGCGGTGCAATTTATCCCGCGTGTAACCAGCAGTGGCGAGTAGCGCGAGGCCCCAAGAGCCTCGTCTCTCACCAAAAATTTCTTACGAACCAATGGAGAACACGTCCTAAATGGATCTGTAGGGAATAACCAAGCTGACCATTATTCAGAGCTCTTAGAAACGCAGCTTGTTAAGAGAAAAAAACGGGGCTGTCTGGCCCCCATGACCCGCGCCGCTTCATGCCGCGCACTCTTGTAAAGCTTAAGTGGACATACCCGATACAAAAAGGCAAAGCAGACAGGTGTCATTTATAAATCATGACCAGATCCAGATGCAGACCGAAGTGGAGCTGCAGCCGGAGAGAAATGCACTTTACAGATTACTCTCTGGGCTCTCAGAGTTTTAAGTTGCTTGTTTACGAACAGGGATTATTGTCGGCGGCCGAAGTGGCATTCTGCAGCGTCACCCCAACAAGCATACGTGTACAAGCGTTAACTTTGATCAGAGGAACGCTTCAGCGCGAACACCAGACTCAGAAGCACAGTTGACACTGAGCATTACATTGGACTCGACTGAAAAGGCGAGCATTAGATCTTATTTGCCGACCTTGGAATATCCGTTTTTGTGATCAGAAAACACAATTCCCAGTGATTCATGACTCACAGATTACAGTGCTCTGCGGGGAGGATGGAGTGTTCTTATACAGCAGAAGATACATCTGGGCAGATAGCGCTGTTTCTTAGAATATTTGGTGCATTGCAAGGTCATCAGCAATCAGTAAGTTAGGATTAGGGTGGCACATACTGTACTGCAGGGAGAGTTTCAGGGAGCGAACAAACCATATCTCCTTATTTACTGTTACATCCTCTGGAGATACCTGTTGTGTCCCTTTGCGTTGAGGTGTAATGTCATACAAGATGCATATTCACAGTTATTTGTCTCGTCATTCCCTCTACAGCACAAAATCCTTTGAGAATTGGTTCATATTGATTTGAATTCTCTTGTTCTTTTAGTCGTGTGCTGGATAATCTCACACTAGCCGTGACACCACTTTCATTACTTTCCCACTAATCCTTGTGTCGCTCTGCCCTGCAGCACTCCACAAAGACATGGGCTCTTGTCGCGCCGCCACCATAACCGGCACCCTCTCCCGCATTTCCCTCAACGATGAGGAGGACGAGAAAGCCCCCGAGGGCCTCAACTACTCTACGTTGCCTGGCAACATCATCTCCAAAGTGATTATCCAGCAGCCTTCAGCTCTGCACATGCCAATGGGAGTGGGTGATCTGAAAGAGCAGTGCATGGCTGACAGCAACGCCGACATGCGCCGCACCGTCTACCTGTGCACCGACGACGCCATGCGCCAGAGCGACCATGACATGGGGGGCCACGACATGGAGGGCCACCCGGCGCAGGGCCAGATGATGGAGACAGACTACATAGTCATGCCTCGGGCCTCTGCAGCGGCGGTGTCAGGGTCGTGCAACACGTCCACCCTCCTGAAAGAGGACGCCAAGATGAACATCACTATGGATACGCTGCCACACGAGAGGCTGATGCATTACAAGATGAGCCCCGACTTCAATATCAGCCCGTCAGGCATGGACCACATGAATGTGAACCTGGAGCAGCAGTATCCGAGTGCTCCAGAGCAGATGCAAAACCTGCCCTTTGAACCGCGCACGGCCGTTAAGAACTTCCTCGCCGAGATGGAGGAATCTGCGGGGCTTTCTAGGAGTGAGACAGGGTCTACAATATCTATGAGCTCCTTAGAGGTACATATGCTCATGTGGATAGAGTGCAGAGGAGACAGAGCTTGCAGTTAACACTTTACAGCACACCTTAAAATATGCATGCATGTCTATCAGTGTCCTCTTAATAACTTAATGCCTTCATGCTTTATTTTCGCAGAGACGAAAGTCACGATATTCTGATCTGGACTTCGAGGTACGTACGGAAATGTTTCCTTTTTCCTAGTACATGCATCTAGCTTTTTCGTTAATGCAGAGAAAAGCCATATTTTGCGGTTGTGTTTGTCATTTGATTTACTAGTACTTGTGCCTCTTAAGCTTATTGGAGTTACACAGCCTTGACTCAACGAGATTTATTGACTTGCTGTGTAGTTAAGGTAAAAGCAAGGCTGTCAACTGACAAACAGGGCAACAGTCCTCATCTACATTTTGTCCTCCTCCATCTCCTACATCCATTAGCTATATGTTGATTTTCAAAATGTATGCTTTTAAAGTCATTTGCACATTTCACATCTGTTTTTACCACTAGTTTCAACAATGATTATATTGGCTTGCAAACACATATTCAAACCCCCTTTGGCAGGTTTTAGCATTTCCTTTGCATTGTTAAATCAGACTTTGCTGCATATATATCGTACACACTTTCAAAGTAAAGGAAACATGAGGCTTCTGGCAGCTATTTAGGCGTGGGGTGCATTTTGTTTTAGCTTAGATGCACACCAACCCTTAAAATGGAAGATTTGTGCCAAGGTTTGATTAGAAGGATTTCCCTTACGCCAACAAAACTCTAAAAGAGGCAATTTGTCACTGAAGAATTATGTTTAATCCAGATACTCCAGCCATTGCAAATTAAAACAGTTCAGGCTCTCAGTGTCGTATTACCCCAGCTTTAATTATCTCGGTGTTTCCTTTATTTTGGCAGTCACTTGTATATATGCAGGGACGAGTAGATTTGTTTCAAACCTGGCCTATAAGTAAACTACCATGACACTAACAAATTGATCAGAGTTGGAGGGGGTGGAGAAGAAGATGCTTTTCCATTATTGGCTGTCAATACCAAAGAAAAAACCCTTGCCATTGCAGAAAGTCATGCACACCAGGAAAAGACACATGGAGCTGTTCCAGGAACTGAATCAGAAATTTCAAACCCTGGACCGATTTCGAGACATACCAAATATGGGCAGCATGGTGAGTAACAGGAAACCAGGGGGGTGACGGTCAGCCAATTAAATCGAGCAACTTCCAAACACCCTATTTAGATCCGGTGCAGGACACATAATGTGTGATTGTGCAAATGAGCGGTTATGTAGCTAAAGTATTCATGTGGAAATGAACCTTCCTATACATAGTGGGCCTGCCAGCAGCTGGCGGGGGGCGAGCAAAGGGGGCCGCCCCTTTTTTTAAAAGCACTGAAGCACTTTCTCCACAAGGCCAGTCTCAGGGAAGAAAGACCTTTGGTAATCTTGTTGCAATAGAGTGCATCCATTCCAATGCAAGGCCATGAATGCACTTTTATTTACATGCACATTTACCTACTTAGCAACCCCATCATTTTTCCATTAATGCATGGCAGATTATTTAATCTCTCAACATCTATACAAATATGACCTTAAGTTCGCCATTCTCTTACTGCAACTGTGTGGGGGGAAAACTGCTCTCCTCTGTCACATCGGATCTAGAAGTCAGACAAGCGAATTATGAGAATTCCTCCTGACCTTGCTGCAAACCAAAAGTCCCACCATCTGTCTCCACACCTGGCTGGAGCTGTAGACAATGGGCATGTCAGGCCTCGTGCATCTCTCTCAGACGGGCAGCAACGTTTTCTATAACAAATTCAGCAAAAAGGAATTGGGCTGGTGACCAAATGTGGCCATACTATTAGACAATGTCAGCTACGCAGCAGCCTTTTGGCTTCATGTAATCCTTTTTCACTCACATTTCAATCACCCCTACAGCACAATGCAATTTGAGGCCGGTTGCTTAGTTACCACTGCAAGTTCTTTTGTATAGAAAACGATAACTACAGTACGTACTCCCCCTTTCGTTTCTTTTTCTTTTTTTTTTTCCCAAATGAATCTGCTGCAGAGCTGGCTGCAGACATCAGTATCCATTTTATATTCCCTGACTGGGAGCAGCCTCTCTCCCTTATTTGCAACAGTGTCTTTAGGACTGTCAATTGGAGCACATTCAGATGAATGGCTCGGCACATGAAGCCCATATAGCGCACCAGTTTCTGAGCTCGGGGAAAACACAGTTCTGCTATGACTCCATGATAATAGCGTGAGCATGGTCACATTTAATACACTACCATTATCTTTTGTTATTTGATGCTTTCCACAGCATTAATCCATTATTTTCAATTAGCAGTGGGTAGGAATTCATACAGTGCCCTTTTGAATGAAATGACTTCACTGGAACAAAAAGGGTTTTTTTGTAATAAAATGACAGTTTAACCGCAGAGGATGTCATGCCACTAATATCACACCCCACTGGCCATGTTCACAGGACAAGGCAATGCCAAACAAGAACCCATGGGAGAGCTACAATCCAGCCTGTGAGTACCAGAATTACGCCACTATGAATGTACTAGAATCTGACACCAAGGACTCACTGGAGATGACGCCTGCAGAGTGGGAAAAGTGTGTCAACTTACCCTTAGACGTCCAGGAGGGAGACTTTCAAACGGAGGTCTAGAGGGTGAAGAAGGAGAAAATGCAAACTAGGAAAATGAGGAGAAAGGGATGTATTTTGCACTGAATAAAGCAACAGACTTTTCTAACAGCCTTGGCATACATATCTGGATAATACGAGTGTGGCAGGGACATTATGTGCCAATACAATATAAGGACTGAGGAGAGAGAAAAAAGAAAAAAAAGGGAAAAAAACATCAGTGTTACTTTTTGTATTCTCACTAGTGTACTTAGTGTGGGGCAGCCTGGTGTACAATATTTACCATCATGTGTTTCAAATTATCTGTTGAGGAATTGGCTAAAAAAGGTAATCTCTCTAGATGAAACCTCACAAAGCAAATGACATGCCATGTCGTCCCAGCTTCGTTGGGTCTAGTTTTGATTTCATAAAACTGGACCCGGGAGCACAATGTATATATTTATGCAGGTTTTTAAAAAGTTTATAACAGTCTGTTTGGCCATTACTACACTTTTTACTTTATAATATAAAACATGGGAGGCAAAGAGGATTTTTTCTGTCATATTAAAATGAATGTTTGTCAAGCTACATTCTTCATTGCTTTAAATGCAATAAAGATAATACTCACTTTTATATAAATAATATATTTCACAACTTTAATACTGCAGAATCTGCTTGAAGGATCCCAGCAAGCTCTCTCATCTGCAGCTCTGTATAAAATATTTAAAAACAAAATGTTGTATGGTGTAAATAAACTTTTGTCTACATATGTTTTACTTGTGCCAATTTATTTTAATGAGAACAAATGCCAACCTGATCAAAAGTTATAGCGAAAAATGTTAACATTTGAAAAGGAATGTAAATAAAAGAGGAAATATGTTCGTACTGCTTCAGAGGTTGTGTCAAGTTTATGTGGTTTGTTGGTTGTCTGTTTCATTCCTCAAACTGAGAACACTGGAACGTGATGAAATGACGGGCATGTGACTGGATGTGAGATTACAGCTAACCCTGTCTCACTCTGAGACTCAATGGTGAGATTTAGGCTGAAATCTATGTTTGATTGTGCCTCACTACTCTAAAATGCATTAAAAAGTGCATATTCTTCTGTTAAGCATCCAAACTTCTCTCCACTTCTACTCCGGTAGTTTAGTACAGACTGGTTTACCTCACATACTGTCCCCTCTGACAATTTCTAACTCAGGTTAGTCAGTCCCTTTATGATTTAAACCTTCTTTTGAAGTTTGATGCTATCAAGTTTCCTGACTCACCTCATAAATACACCCCCATATCTGATTTCTAAATTTGGATAGGAAACATTCGAACTCCTAATAGGTTTCTGTGCCTCCAGAAGGTTCTCCTGATAAGATCAGGAAAGATTTTCCCGGGCAGACAGGGCCAGACGGAGCACAACTGGGAGGAGGGTGTGAGGCTTAGGGAAAATCTTGTTAGCCTGTCTGGTGGTCGGCAGTATGGCTGACACTTCGGCAATGAGGGCATCAGTATGAGTGCCCCCTCTGGGGAGCGGTGGTCCACCCAGCCAGAGGAGACGAAGAGGAGGAGGAGGAGGAGCTTGGACTTGGATCTGCACCTTCAACGAAGAATGAAGACGAGGGGAAAAAAAGTGGGAAGCAGACAATAAACACAGGCTTACATTAATGAGGACGCTCAGTTGTGCTCTGATGTCGTCGCAACATAAATTAACTTGATTACACGTACAGCTCAGTCTAGACATTAATGTCTGAATTTACAGTGCATTTCAATTTAGACTGTCATGCACAATTAGGTTAATTATATTCAGCAGCGCTCCCTGGTAGAGGATCGGAGAGGGATTTTTCATTAATGTGCCAACATCCACTACAGTGAGAAGCTACAGAAATACTGTCATGCTACCACAGACTTTTCTTTTTTTTTTAAATCAGTGAAAAAGTTTCTCCTTCATATAAAAACTGACAACACCTAAAAAAGATAAGAGATGAGTAATATTCAGAAAATATGTCCTTTGAGGAAATGATATTGTATTGCATTTTTAATACCAAAATATTCATATTTTAATGTACACATTTATGTGGGAACTTGGTATACTTCCCCCCAGTCTTCCTATGTAAAAGGTTTAAATGAGTATCAGTATGAAATGACTCCAGTGGCACCTTTTAGCAGCTAGAGTGCATTTTATAGCCAGTGTAATAAAACACTACAGTATCTGTTTTAAGTTGTCACAGACAGGCACAGTCTTACGGTTGGAGAACAGACTGCACTGTACATTTCATGATGACAATACACCACCATGCTTGAAATAGCCAAGGTCATCTGAGGAGAGTGTGCAGCATTTCTGATATTTACCAATCGTTTACCAACTGTTGAAACTTACTTTCTCCCCAAAAACTGAAAGCAATTTGCTTGATAAAAGCACGCCTGGCGGAGCTTTTCTTCCACAGAATGAGTATCATATGAGGAAAGATGAAAACAGAGCAGACACCGCCTAATTTATGTGCTTATATGATCTAATGGTATTCAAATGCGGAGCTCCAAATACGGATGGGATCAAAGTT
Organism: Terapon puta; assembly: GCA_028564955.1. NCBI lineage: Eukaryota > Metazoa > Chordata > Actinopteri > Centrarchiformes > Terapontidae > Terapon > Terapon puta. The sequence goes on along the minus strand of JAOXYL010000039.1, from coordinate 9,641,302 downwards.
CTTTATCAGTTCCACTGGGTGAATTATGCCTCTGTTAGATGAGTGTCCCGTGCACGTAGTGACTCACTAGTTACTGAGGATGACAAACTTCACCATGCA
>JAOXYL010000039.1:9613615-9639994 GCA_028564955.1 Terapon puta | reverse complement strand
TGTGTCTTAATGTGTCTCTCATATGTTAGCATACTAACACGCTAGAGATGGTCAACAGGTTAAACATTAAACCCACTAACTGTCAGCACATTAGCATGCTAACATTAATATGCTCAAAGCATAGCATTGTCTCATTTAACAAATGTTCCCATGTAGCTAACTTAGCATCAGGGCTCGCTCACACTTTGTAAATAGATTTGCTGAAGAAATGCTATTATTAAATACAGTCATTTCAATTTTGTATACTTTTGTTGTAAGTGTTTGCAGTTAAAGATGTATTCCCATAACAAAAGGAGAAAGTTAAAGGAGTTAGCTAGTCACACACACACACACACACACACACTCACACAGCTATCCATATTTCTATATTTATTATAACTGTACCTTCCAGGATAGATTTACAGAAGATAAGAACAACCAATGCAATTATCTTTAATGCAGTTACGTCACGATCAAAGTTCATTATTTTGTTATCTGGAATTAACAGAGCAAGCTTTCTTGTAATAATAGGTTAATTTATCTCATTATCACAAGAAAACAAAAGGCTGATTTCTAAAGATATTGAGATAATTTATCATGAGATAAATTACTTTTAATAACTTTAATTAATTTGTTAATTAACCAGACACTCATTTTGCCTTGATTTTCAGTGTTTCATCAATCTGAAGTGAAGTCTTACTTTATTAATCAATTCACACACCCATCAATGCATGCCGTTTTTTTTCAGTTCCTTATTCTTTCTCTTTCTGACAGCAAATGACAAAAGTTAATAAACATTATTGTATTATTACAGTATTGTTTTTTTTTTTTTTTTTTTTAGGCTTGCAAACCCAAAGACCATTATGGGTTTGTCACAGTCTACTTTTATGAATATAAACACTTGAGTAGTGTCAGTGTGAACAGCATTATAGAACATAAATATCACAAAAAAAGATAATCTGTCTTTTGTTTTCTCAAAATAATTGACACATGATACTTGATAACTGCATGCAGGGCAGTTCTGGGCTTCCATACTGTGGCACTAAAATTAACCCTCCTGTTACCTTCAGATTAACTAACATCTTTTATCCTTTCAGTCAATTTCATCCCAGTCATCTAAACCTCCAAAAAGTGATTGTGATTATTTGTCACGTACTTTATGTTTGTTTGTTGATTACATAAATGTCCCTTTAAATAAAACAAGCCCCCTCACTTACCCCCCGATACACCCAGAACATCTGTTGCATGACTATGGACACATGTGCAGATCACCATAAAATCTAACTGATTGAAATTTGTAAAGACATATCTTTATCTTTTAGTGTTTTAATGGCTATATAATAATATAATATATAATTTCTAAGTACTGTTTGTTATCTATAACGTTTGGAATGAAAAACCTCAAGAATAGTAACATGTTTTAAGTTCAGGGTCAATTTGATCCCACAGAATAGTAACACAATTTAAAAAAATGTATTTGTAAAATCACAAGACGAGACACTGATCATTAGTAAGAAACATATAACAGTTCTATATTTACAAAAAAAAAAAAAACAAAACAGTACATTTGAGCATTGTGCCAGGGACTGTTCTATGCTACTTTAAGTACTATGTATGTGAATATGTATGCGTGACATAGTGAAGAAACAGTCACATAGTCCCTAAAATGAGTTTGACAGAAAATGAACAGCATAATGTTTTTCCTTCAGGCTACCAGAATGTACATCCCAGCTTTTTGTTTGCACTGCTGTAGACATGATGTGCAGACTGCACGCATGCTCCTTGCAGACGTATTTCGTAGACAGGAAACATGTTGTCACATTTTAGTCATTCCAATTTGTGATCATTGTAGTCCAGTTTTAGTAGACGAAAATGCAAAAAGGTCTAGTTCTAGTTTTAGTAGAAAAAAAGAGAAAATATTTTCACAGTAGTTAATACTGCTCAGTACACAGACAGGATTATCAAATGATTCTTACCTTTACAAGGACTCTTTAACCTTTCTTTCTCCCCCTGTGTTGTCATTTTCCTAATTTTGTTCACTGTGCCGAGGTAGATAGCTTCATGCTAACTGGTGTTAGCCTGACATGCTAGCTGTGGCTTTGCTAACATTAGCCAGCACCACATCCTCCCTCTCTTCTTCACTCAGTTTAAATTTTTTTCTTATCGGCGGTACGTTTTGGTAATATTTTTCATTGTAACTGCTTTTTTCTTTTCCCTTTTTTCTTTCTTTTTTCCCACTGAGCTTTTGGCCATTTTCCGCTTACTTTCGCTCTTTCCCTGTACATTTCTCACGAGCTAGCTGACAGGAGGTCAGGCACAAATTAATCCTGCTGTTTTTGGATTGCTGTTGATTGGATAATTACTTTTTTCTCATGGCTGATCGATCTGACATTTTCGTCCAGTCTCATCTTGTCAACGAAAACTCATACACCTGTCGTCATGTTTTTGTCATCAGAGAGCCATGTTTAGCTCGTCACCGTCCCGTTATCGTCATGAAAAAAAGGTGCATCAACGAAATAATTTCATTGAAACACAACACTGGTATGTGTGTCCTTCACAACAGCTGCAGCAGACTGGAGTCAAATTGAACCCAAAGGCCACCATACAGCATTTGAGCAGGACACTGCAAACATTATGTTAGTTTTATGTTTACCAAGTTGTCCCGATGAAATTAGGAAAAGTCATTAAATATGAAGCAAAAGACATCAAACACTGAACTGGGTCTATTTGACTCCAAAGATAATAGGAGGGTTTAGAAAAAGTTCTAAAACCCTGCAAAGAAATCAAACTTTGGAACACTCCACAGCAGGTACTTACCATGCACTGTGTAATGCATTATTGTCTTTCATCCTGTGGAGCGGTAAGATGGATGATGGGTGCACAGGCCCCTGACAATGGCTGTGCTGTTCGGTAATTCCTCTTGGTGTCTACTGTACTCCACACAATCATCTCTGCCTCATTCGAAAATAAGGTTTGCCTCTAAAAAAAAAAAGCTCTTTCATTTACTGTCATTGGGGAGTTGTTTTTTTTTAGCTTCATGAGTTGTGATATTAGTTGGGGGAGAATTACTTTCCTGTAGTTTAACTGCTAATTAGCAGGATGGTCAAGCATGATATAAATTGGGATGTAATGAGACAGTTTTTTTTCCTTTAAGGTCTCAAACTGATCTAACTATGAAGCCCCACTGCTTCCATGGTAGCTTGGAGGGTTCAGAGTCTTGTTTTTTCTGTTTTTTAAAATGATTTGCCCATCTCAAAGGGTGAGTCATCGAGCTAAAATTAGGTGGGCAGGTTTCAGATCTCCCCTGCTTACATCATGGGGAGTCCCTGCTAAATTAGATTCAAACAGCTGGCTAGGACAATCGAATAAAGCTCAAATGAACAGTGGAAATGAGATCTAACTGAATTTACAAAAAAAACAAAAAACAAACAAAAAAAAAAAACAGGAGCCCTAAAGTATGTAGGATCAAATTTGCTCATGTTCACCACCACAAATGACAAAATCAAATGCATCTGTTATGCAGGGCCCTCAGGCGGATCTTACAGATACTGAAGCTTCCTGGAAAAAAAGTATATATTTTATTTTGCTGAACTAATGCATTCATTTATTCATTAAAACGTTCATTGTTCCCAAACATACTTGCAAGAAGAGCCTAAACAGCAATGAAGGATGGGAGGAGGAAGAGGAGGAGAAGAAAAAAAACTCAAACAAGACCAGCTTGTGAATAAGAGGAATGACAAGAAACGTTGTACTCCGAACGGCAAAAATCCTCTGATCTCGCGTGTTGATCACACAATCCTCTCTGCTTAAGTTCTGGGGCTCCATGTTTTTGGCTCAAGGCTTATTTGGTTTATTAGTGTATGTGGGGGTGGCATATCACATAATGGCTTAACTCAAAGCAGGCTTGCACAATAGTTATGACAAGGTATGCATACCACAGACTCTAATTGGACACGCACTCAAAATTTCATGCAAATCCATCTGAAGCGAGCACTGAGTAGTTATATGCTAATCCAAGGACGGATGTATTTAGCTGTCAAGTTTCATTTGAGACGTGTCCTTAACTAACTAAAACTTGTTTGAGTGTCAAAGCCTGAGCTCTGAACAGCAGAATACACTTTCGCTCAGGGAATTACTGAGTGTGGTGATGTACTTTGCAGCTCCTTAATAGATTTAGTGAAATCTGACCACGCCTTGGTCAACACGTATTAAACACCATTAATTATAGTCAGGGATTTATGGAGACAAACACTGTAAATAACACAGAATGAAAAGGCTACTTTTAATGTTTTATCATTACGAATGTTATATTAGACATGTAAGAATAGACTCAAAAGAAAAGCAACATATCGAAGATGTTTCACCGACAGCGAAATGAGAAAGGATCGTTTGATTGTAGAGGAGTGATGATGAAAAATTGCTGTGATCAGTTTTGACTCAGACTGGTCCAGCTATTGAAAATATGCTCCTTCACTTGCACTTTTTGCTCCTTCTCGCATTATTGGCTATTGAATGAGGGGACTTGCAGCCAATCACACACTGGTAGATGATAAGTTTTTTTTCTTGTTCGTTGGGTGTGTCGAGAGGAGTTACCCAATCAGCAGTGATGCAGAGAATGGCCATCTAAGCTGCCTCGCCACTCTGATCTATTGTAGTTACAACAGGAACAACAGGATGTTCAACCCACCACTGTTCCTGATTAAATAAAAATTTTACTGAAAAGGTACTGGAGAGGTTGCAGTTTTGCTGTTAAGTTTCAAGTCAAACCATCATTTAAAGTTATTTCTTTAGTTTGAATCTTGACAAAGAAGGAAGAAGTGCTGAGTGCTGTCATGTTGTTCCCTTTCCTCTGGTTTGACTGGGAGTTTATATTTTGATTGGAGGTAGTATAAAGCCTCTATAAGCCTCTATACATAGGAATAAAAGTCTGAAACACTACAACCTGACTCTTCATATCTTACATGTACTTAAATCTTAATGCCCTCTCCTCGACCAATGTGCGGTTGTAATTGTAATAATTTCAGAAATACATCATTTTTGCACAGCACTGGGTATAAAGAGAAGGAACAATCTGGAGTGTTTTTAAAATGGTTTTATTTCTTTGAATACAGGCATTTTAAATATTTTAAAGGTAATTAAATATTGACACAACTTCCACAACAGCCTTCTTGTACAATCAAACTACATGTGACCATCTGACCACATTTCCAGCTGCTGGCTCCGGTGATTCTTCATGGGGGTGACAGATGAGTATCTTAAAGTGGAAAAAAAAAAAGCCTCAAAACTAGCATACAGAAGGAGTGTGTGCCCATCGTGGTAATATACATTCATGAGGCACAAACATTTGATTTCCAAATTAAAAATAATGTCATTCGTATTCACAATTTCTATCAGTTTGTTTATTAAATTAACAGTTCTATTGATTCTGACACATACGACTGTCAAAAACACCAGAAAGAAATCAAACGTAGCTGAAAAAAAGCTATTTATACTTCTATATTACAAGGCTGCTGCTGATAAACTCTAGAGCACTGGCAAAAGAAAACAATAAGCACTCCTTAATTAAAATTAAATTACACCTTTATCTATGATTCACTCAGTCTGCTATTGAACCCATTTCATTAAAAAAAAAAAAGAATCCAAACCTTAAACACAAAAGCTGAGATTGGTCCTTTACAGTTCACACAGTGCAGGTACAGCAACATTTCTTTAAATAATAGTCTGCATATACGTAAATGCGAAGGGGAGAAAAAAAAACACTATTCTGAACCGCAGACAACACCAAGCAAAATAAAACTTTGAAAATGTTGCTGCTGTCAGGAATCATAATTATTAGACCAATTAGCTTGTTTAAAAAAAATAACAACAACAAAAAAAAGAAAAGTTTGTGCAGGCTCAATTCATGTCAGAGTACTTTATCTTAAAAGGTATATTAAAGCCAACTACAGATGCTGTCAGTAACTGTTAAAGGGTCTAGAAAGTGCTTACAGAATGTAAAAAGTATGTTTATGCCGAAGTTCTGTCTCCAAATGAAACTTGGACATAAAATTTTGGAGCACATGTGACTCTGCCGCTGCAATAAGGGTGTCTCCTCCAGTAGAAAAATGACCAATTTGTGTCAGTTTCAAACCGGTGATAAGTGAATTCTCAAGGTAGGATCGAGTTGGGGGACGCTCCCAGAATCCCAAACTCATCAATAATATTGACTGCGATAGACACAACAATCAGTCTGAGGACTCTCATTATGAGCGGGGCGTGGGGTGTGTGTGTGTGTGTGTCTACTCAAAAACAAGGCTGGAATTCACAAGACGCCACTGCAATAACTCCTTAAAACCAATAAATTAAGTTATGACAAATTACCGACGTCCATTTATTTGTTTATGAAATTGTACTTTCTAGTCCCTTTAAGCTCCGGCTGGAATCTCTGCCAACCCGTGCGAGCGAGTGCTGATTTTCAGTGCACATATTCATCATCACTTATGTCTGAGTCATCGGCCTCCACCTCTCCCTCAATCACAGACTTCTTCCCTCTGCAGCAGGACACCACCAGACCAATGAGGAAAGCCTAAAAATAATAAGCAAAGCGCACATTAGGAAATATTTCATAAGGATCAGTTGATCGATAGAATGCATCAACAGCGCCGGGAAGGAGGCTATTAAATATTTTGCTGAGGAGATTAGCTGTGTGCAGTCTTGGAAAATCATTTTCCAGTAACCTTTTTTCAAGCAGAAATTAAATTATGTGCTTCTGTTCTCGCCCCCCAAAGAAAATACTCTTGAACTGCTTTTGAACTAAATTAAATGTTTTATAGACGTTGTTGCTGGAAATGTTTTAGTGTTTGACTGATACAAAACCTACAAACCTGTCTGAGATTTTTTGCACACCAAAATTAGTAAGAACATTCAAATGTAAAAAAAACCCAGTCATGCTGGTTAAAAACAAGCAGATAACGTTTTATTTAGGTGGTTGAACTTACCCCAATGAAGGCCCAGTTACCAAAATAGTAGATGGTGCTGAAGAACCAGAACTTGTGGAGGAAAAGATAGGACCTTGTCACAATGCACTGATCTGAAAGGGACAGAGAAAACACAAGAACATTGTCTTAAATCTTAATACCAATAATAATAACAATGATAATAGTGACAGGACATTGTATGTATAGAGCGCTTTTCATGGTGCTCAGACACTTCACACTTAAAAATGGTCCAAAGAGGCGACACATTAAAATATCACTAAACCTGAGACTGAAGCAAAGGAAAAAAAACAGACTGGGGGCATACAACATTAATCACACTTTAAAAGAAGCTCTGAAAAGGTGAATTTTGACAAGTGATATGAAGACTGAGCAGACTGGTGCAGTCTCTGACGTGTTTGGCGGTTCTGTTGCCCCCGGTCTGGCGCTTAGTCCTGAATTGTGGAGACGGGGGGCCGGCGTCAGAGGAATGGAGGCTGCCTGGTGGCGGAGAGGGTCGGTGAGGTAGGAGGGGGGCCGGTTGAGTTTTGTGATTGAGGAGAAGGACTTTGAATTGGATCTGTTGTGGGACTGGGAGTCAGCGGAGGTTCTGGAGGACAGGGGGGATGTGGTCACAGCAGTGGGTGAGCAGGCGGGTGACAGATTTCTTGATATACTGACTTTTATTTTACTTTGGGTGATGAGTCATAAAGGAAGCTGCTGTGCTAATCAACTGTAGATGTGATGATGACACGGATCAGGGTCTTGGTGGCGGAGAAGGACGGTGATGGGCAAAGGTGAGCTTGTTTTTTTTTTTTTTAGGTGGAAGAAGGTTGTTCTGGTGATTGACGTGTTCGAAGGAGAGGTTGCTATCGAAAATGATTCCAAGGTTGCAGATGTGAGAGAAGGAGAGACTGGAATTATCTAAGCTGTGAGTGATTGTGGTGAGGCACTTGGGACCGATGGTGATCACTTCTTATTTGAAATCATGCTGTTAACAAAAGTAAGTGTAAAAATACAGAAGAGTATTCAAAAGAAAAGTATTCGATTCAAAATCTTTCATGAATCTGAGAGCAAGCTGAACAGTAATTAGTTTCCTCTCCTCCTCCTCTCCTCAGGTTGACCTTTCTCCATGACAGATAAATGCTTTTCAAATAGATTATTTAAAAAAAAATATGAATATGCACCATCTTTCATTGTCAAATTGAATTTTGTTACCTTTTCTCAAAATATACATTCTTATTAAACCAACACACTGGTCATTTCTAAGAGTAAAAACAGACAAAGTGCCTCTCACTAAACTTCTCCATTAAATGTAAATGTTCTGCCACAATGTAATCACTCACACAATCAATCAATCTATGTATCCATCTTATAAAGCATCTGCACTCATTTAAGAGTCAAATAACAGGCTGCTGTTACTACATGAAGCAATGTTTCTGGCATTGTGTCACTATAACTAAAAAAGACAACCAGTCCTCTGAAAAGAGGAAAGCCATGTCACTGTCAATATGAATATGGCTTAAGCAATAGATAAAAATGGAAAGTTGTAACATTTAATGGAGTCTTGCATCAAATATATAGAGCATTGCACATTGGAAAGGCTAAAGGTAAAAGCATGGACACGCAACAAGACACCAACAAATTGGGAAGACAGTCAACCATAGGTTATGGGTTATGCATGTAACCCCGATTCCCTGATGAGGGTGGTCTGAGACCCTCTCAGGCTCTCGAGATTATAGTGAGAGATGCAAATTTCAAATTATTTTCATGTGACATACGTGCACTGCATCCATACGTACATAGTGATCAGTAACTTCCAATGAAATTAATAAATATGATTCTATTGTAACTTGAAAATGTGTGGACCAGATGTCGTTGTTTGGTCTTTTGGTTAGTAACAGTGGATAGTTTCTGATTAATGTTGAGCTGAAACCTGTTTGCATGTGCCTCTGGTATCCCACGGCTAAGTGCAGGCGTACTTATGAATAACCCAGCTGAGAGAGTGTCTCTGTTTACCTGTGATGCTTTTGCCACGCAGAAGATGGAAGACTCCATTAGAAAAAAAGTATGAAAAGCCGCCCTACCAGCTAACCTGATTTACCAAGCCGCAGCTTACTTATTTATCTATGTGTTCTTGCTGATGTGAAGAACTATGTGTAAATGTAACCTGACACTGACATCTAAAGTAGCCAGTTTTCGAGGAGCACCTTTCAAACTGCACTCTGCAGCGTTCCCTTAAATTACATTTTGTTGCTTTCACCAAGGACGGGAATCATAAATAAAAATGATCAAACCCAAAAACTTGAAGAATAGAGGCTCACTTATTGCTTATAAAATCCAACTGCTTCCTTTGTCTGCTGAGCGGCCCTGCTTTATGCTGCTGACATCACCTTTGAGTCTCAGCTCTTCATTTCTTGACAGAACTGATAGTGCTATTGATCTGACTGGCATAGACGGCGGGAATAATACGAGAATTCTTAAGCTTAGTCATCCCCTTTTATGTGCTTGAATGGGTATTGGCAGGCATAGGAAACGCTGGTGACGTCAAACGTGGAAAGTGCCAATGATATGCGAGCGGTGTCTGGGTCTCTCTTCAGTGCTCCGATTGTTTTTGTGTGAAGACGCAGGAAAACACACTTCCCCTCGGATCACATGTATTAATTAGCCCAGTCATGCACAATGAGGCAATAAAAAGAGATTTCTTTTAATATACTCCTTATAAGTATTTTGAAATTTCAACAGGATGAGGCCACAGTCCACAAACCCGAAGCGAAGATGAAATGCGCTGTCTGGCTATGTTAGAGAGCCATCTGGAGCATTAACACTAACCCTGCTGAGCTGCTCCTATCACACTGTTTCTTACACAGCTCTTCACACCGACTTGAACCCCATGAACAGTGCAATCAGACTTATACCAGGCGAGGTGACATCAAGGTCCGCAGTCATAACTTGTGTGTGGTTTTCGAATTTATACATTAAAGCCAGTGTTTCCTTCACTTTCACTTTTCCTTCAGTGTCGATTTTTAAAAAAAAAAAGGGTTTGTGGTCTCCGCCTTTTCACTGATAGTAAACGATCAGATGGCGCAATCGTCAGCTGGTACTTCATCAGGATCAACAGATAAAAGAAGAAGCAAGTCTGTCTTCATCCCCATGACCCCACTCTTTTCCTCCAGTATCTCAGCCATCTGTAGCTCTCCAGCTGCTCACCTGAATCGCGGGGCTCGAGTGGGACCCACAGATGGTTCACAACAGTGGTCTGACTAAATATATTATCATGTACACCGCTGACCCACTTCACCTTGAAATCATTACCGGGATCCTATAAGAGCATGGGGCCAGTGTGTGAGTGCAGGTAATTTCACCTTGACTCATGATACCTAGGTGAGTGCTGCCCCGTGTAAGCACGATGCATTATGTATAACTTTCATCTCTGCATTCAAACGCAGACACGCGCAAAACACCCAGAACGAACGCAAACACACACAAACGCACACTGTGTTCTTTGTGAAAGCCTCAATACCGGCGAGCACTCGTGTTCCCGCGGTGTGTGCTTTTACTTGCTCTCCATCTAAAAAGCAACGCAGCACTTTCATTCCAGTGTCCTTTGAGGATGCTGATGTTCCTTCAAAAGAACTATTTTCAAATCTCGGGCTTCTTATATTAGTGCTGTCGATGAATGCTTACCAAAAGGCATCTATTTGCTGTCTAAAATCTTTTTTTTTTCTCTAGCAGAGAGAGGTCCATTTGAGTTGTGCTCATGACCACATATAGACACCAAAGGCTATAACATATGTAGATATAACTCGATAACCTAACCTAAACCATTATACTCATTATACTGACAGGAAGCCAAGAAAGAAATGTACAGCTGTTTTGATCTGGTAATGCAGCTTCAGCTCTGGAACTGAGTCCATTAGAAGTGGTAACATCAGACAATCACACAAGTTGTCAACAACCCGATGGATGTATATCCAATACTCACTCTCCGTTTAGCTGTCTTTGGTCTGCACCAACTCCTGAGGGAAATATCTGGCTCTGTAGCTGCTAAATGCTTCACTATTTTCAACAGCTAGTCGTTAACTCTGTCTATATGTTGTTTGTGCTGGGTGTACAGTGGGTTTATCAGAGCGTTTCTTTGGAAAACAAGCGTCCTGTCCTCTAGCAGGAAATGGTGAGAAATATTGATTAAATCAGCTCTGAGTGCACAGTATCATTTTAGCTCAGTCTCGATGAGAACGTGTTTATTATTCTATTAATTAACTGCAGAGGCACAATACCAAGCAAATAGATATTCTTTGAAATTACATTTTCCTTTAGAAGGTAAGGGGCGTCTGTGGATTACAAGATGGACATTTTTCTTTCAAGAGAATAAGTTTTGACTGACATATTCCATTGTAACGCAAATTGGTGATGATCCCCTTGATGCAAAGGAAATTACTATTAATTTGTGTTGGGGTTGAGGGAGCCTCCTGTTGAAAATTGCTTGGGCACCTGACATCTCAGAGGCAACACACAAAATTACGACCATCTTCCCCCTGAAGCTCTTTAAGACAATGCTGTGGAAACCAGCAAGTTGCTAGGGAAACACACAGCAGTCCATAGTGTGAAAACACTCCTCTGCATTAGAATTTTCATCACTGGGATTCAAACTAGAAATAATGTGAAATGTTTTCCGAGGCAAAAACTGGACTTCAGCTCATCATTAAAATTCTGCCTAAACTGTCTGCAAGACATTCATACAGTATAGGTGGGCATGAAGGGTCTTACACCTTACTATTTATAATTTTGTCTCAGACAGTGAGACCTTAACGGTGCACACAAACAAAAACAAATCATCAGCAGAATAGCTGGAGCAATGACCCAGAGGGCGTTTATTGGTGAATTGAGCTGCTGTGTCAAAAAAGGAAACCTGGGGCTGGATTTATTGATATTAAGGGTGAAATAAGCCTTCCATGCTGGGAAAAAAGAAGTATTTTCATAAGTTTTGCAGATGCCATTCCACAAGAAAGTTGTTGTTGTTGACATACTTAGGCTGCTGAGTTATTTAAGATAATTTGATAAGAGTTAATAAAAATTATTTGAGAATCTTTTGGGCTGAGGAAGAAATTGAGTCAGGAGTGCTGTGGACAGAATGTCATTAACACCATTGGCTAATCTGTCAAGGTAAACTAATGTAAACAATAATGGGAATTGCAGATGTGATGATGGAGGCGGTAACATGACAGCAACAAACAACAGAGGAGATGAGGGGGTGTTTGTAAGAAATGGACATAAATTTGCAGAGTAAGAGGTCATAATAAAATTAAATCGAATGCATCAATAAGTGAGATGGAGGGCAATTCAAATGGGTGTGATGGTGTATTAACATTTGGGATCTTCAATAATTAGATAGTCCGAAAAAGAAATAAAAACCTCAAGTGTAGGTCATCATCATCTTCTGAGAGAGCGGTAAGTACAACAAAAAAAAAAACTTTACTGATAAGGACAGATGGTAGATGAAGATGCAGATGAACTTACATGTGAATCAGAGCTTCTGATCAAAGCAACTCGCCCACCGTAAGTAGCAGCATGAGCATTGTGAAGAAAAAAGGGCAGTCTCATCATTTACTGAGACTTCCTCAGCCAGCCTTCATGAAGCCATAAGAATTGAAAATAAATGATTCAATTAATTAGAGAACTTTATAATCAAGTGAAGGAATATACTAAAACTAATCTCGGAGAGCTCTTTGGGTTCAAGTTTGTGTCAATGGCTTGAGAGAGACTGAGTGTAGGTATAAAATAAAAATGAATTTAAGTTTTCCTCAGCTAAAATAAAGGTCCAAGAAATACTGGGATTAGTCTCTTCTTTAAAATACCTCTACAGCGTGTATAAAACACACTCTGAAGAGGACCTGAGGGTTTCAGGTTGTCTGAGGCCGTGGCAACTAATTCCTGAGGATTCATTTCCATTTTGCTGAGTAAATGAGTAATGGGGTGGTAATGACCCCAGAGTAGATAATGGAGAGCTTGGCAATGAGTGCCCGCTCACCAAGATGTTGTCATTACACCACCGTGACCAACCGTCCGATCAGTCACCAGCCTGACTTCCACACTCTTTTGCCTCTGCTGGCTTTTGATCCAGTGTCACACTCAGGGTGATTACAAAGTGATGCCCTTCCAGAGCCTCTTCTGAACTTGATGCCATTTTCTACCACAGTGTATTCCCATTGTTATTTTTCACATCCATAGCGAGACGCCTGAAATTTAGAGAATATGCCGAATGTCAACTTGTATTCATATTTGTGAATCTCTTGGTCATGCTACAGCAACGTTTCTTCTCTCCAAAGAGATATAGCATGAATAATACTATTTTTATGTTTACAAAATATACATACATACATAATACGCTGCCTGGTTTAATGCTATGGCTCTGGAGTTGATAGATGAAACGGGAGTTAAAGAGTGTCAATTTGGGTTTAGTAGGGGACAGTATGTCACAGTGACAGGATGTGTACATATGTTTTTTTTTAATTGCATGTCACTGGACGTCACTGGACAATGTAAGTGCTGTTACAAAAATGTTTCACTATTTACTATCAGTGGATAATCCTCAGTTTTTAACATTTTAATCATCTTGACTTTTCAGACAGATTGGGACTGTAGGAAAAAAAAGGAGGGAGTTGCAGTGTGAATGATCTAACAGCACATATTACAAAGGTACCTTTAGACGAGTTGGCTGGTTGACTGACTGGCACATAGTCATTTAGTCCTCTACACCCACCCCTCTCTCCTGTCTTTTCACTGCTACAGGTAAAAAAAACAAAAAAAAACAAAAAAAAAACACCTTATCACAAGGTTTGATGAAATACTTTAAAAGAAGCTGCTGTATGTAAATTGGGAAAGAAAGAGTTGAGCTCTTTCACCACACAATTTAAATCTTTTTTTTTTATCTATTTTTTTTACAGTATATCAGTCGCTTTTGATTGTAGTTCTCCTCGGTCGCATGTGTTGTCTCTGCTTGACACTTCCTCCTCCTCCTCATGGTAGGTGGTACAACGGCTGTTATGAAAGCAGGAGCCATTTCTAACTCGGCCAAAATAGGACCACTTTCCCTAAGCTGGTCAAACAAGAGAGTGGAAATACTGCTGGCCATTGCCCTAGTGACTCTGGCACCATGACTCCACTAGTACAACAGTAGGGAAGAGTGCCAAAACACCCCTGTAAATTAAGCCCTTGACATGTGCCCACGGTGATTAATACTAGTTGGGCAAAAAGTGATTTCTCTTTTTACCAACTGAAGGTCCTGTGAATCCGGGAACACATTTGATTATATTTCACTTACCTAATCAAGCTCAACTTCAACAGCTATCTTTAACTTCTCTTCCAGTCAGATATAATACAGCTTACAGGCTGCAATGAGCAACGCCATGAAGTGGTGCAGAACCACGTCTGAATCTGTTTGGGTTAACTGTGATAGTTGTGGGGCAGGAGGCAAATGGTTTGTTTGAGAAAAACAAACAACCAAACAAAGAAAACCCAATTAATTTCCACTATTCTGTCTGAATAGTCATGTAAACAGGGGTGTTATGGGGACTTGTCAGTTTATGTAATTATGTTGGCAGCACTGGCATTATTGTCCTGTGTAAACATAGATAGATTCATTGAATGCAGTCTTATCAATCATGAGGCCTCAGGTTAACATGATTCAAGGCAACCAAAATAATCATGTCTATTGTATTTGAATTTGTATTTCACTTTGGTCTACATCAATAAAATATAGAAAAACACTGCAAGGTTTTAGTATGTAAAGAAACTTGAATTCATCTGATAAAGAGAAAGTGTTTAGCTGCTTATTTATGGTAGAATATATATTTATGGAATTTAAAGTATTTTGGTGTTGTGTATTTTCCTGATGCACTTCTAAGAAAACTGATGGTGTCTCATTAAGATATTGTAATGTAGTAATCTTTTGATATCTTTTATATGAGAAGAATAGTTGCTTTCATTGGTCATAACTCTTAATGTATTGTGTTTCATCATATCAGCTCCTGAATTTGCCTCAGCTGTGGGCCCCTGGCCATGGAAATAGCAACCACTGACCGCTGACTGCCTTTTATGCAAGTGGCCACTGATTCATGAGAAAAGGGCCCAAAGAAGTACACCTCTATCAAATGTCAAAGACATTAGTCCATTAACACCCCTGTGTTTTATAACCTTGATATAGCCACCATCTGTGAACTGAACCAAGCGCTGAAAGCCTAACCAAATATGGTAATCATGTCTGGTTCTTTTTTGATCCGGTTTGCACTTCAGCTAATCGCTCTCAAGTTATCCATATTTAGACAAGCAAGGTCTCACTAAGGTCACCACATCTGTCAACCGTGTCAGAGTATGTGCCAATCACATGTCATATCACTGGAACGACCTCATTCCACTTTCTGCCAAGATTGCACTCTGAACCAAAGATCTACTTTTTCTTGTGCCTAATAACAAAAGGTGTGCTATAGTGAGGGACTTTGAATATTTATTGTGGTGTTCTCAATTGAAGCAGATTGTGGATTTTTTTTTTTATACAATACTTTTAATCTCAAGAAAATGCAACAATATCTTGTCCACATCTAAAACTACTACACCACCTCTTCACACACTATAATTGCAATATAACTAATACAACGAGTAGCAGAAACACCTTTGTCCTCAGTGATTAAAAGTCAGCTTTTACAGGTTGGGAAAAGCCTCTTGCGACAATGTATAAAAAGCCACCCGCATGCAGGAGAGAAAATGTACGCATCTACACATCAGATTATCGTAAACAAAAAATATATCTTGCCTTTGATCTCTGCAGTTACTCTCCTGCCTCTGCTTTATCTTTCTATTTTCTGCCTGTCTTGCCCTGTCTAGATGCATTTTCAGTGGTGTTGGATAAAGTGAAAATTATTCATGAACACCAAGTCAATAATGGCTATCTCTAACATCTTTTCTGTGTTCAGGCTTACACCTCATTGTCATTCAAAACTTTCCCTCCACAACAGGTCCAGACGTGCACGATTCTGGTAATGGGAGCTTGACACTATTTAAGATATCAATTATCACTGAAGACTATATAATTTGTGTTTTCATATTCTAATTGCTCACAGATTGGCTTTGTTTGCAATATTTACTAATTATTTAGACAGATATATGATAAAAACTTGATGTAGTACAGACAAAAGTTGTAGCATCAACAACAACTGATAAAATGTCAACCAATCAGCCAAATCAAATAAAAACATACATATTAATATAAAACAAAACCTTTACACATCAACATAATATGTATGATTAACTAAGTAGTAATGCAATAATTTAAGGCTGGCACTGTCAAAGGATAAAGTCAAGATGAAATATCATACATTATATAGGAGATCTTAAATATGTTGAATATCTAATTGGCTATAAGAAATAACAACTCCCACTTAACTGCTGTCACCTGAACCTGATTCTATTTTCTACTTGACACTCAAACCCATCAACGCTCATTAGCTACTCTAATTGCAATGCAATTCTACGTCTTCTGGGAAGATATTTACGGCCCAACACCTTCATTCATTTGAATAAAAAAAATAATTATCCCCCACAGAACTACACTGCCGCTAAAAACAACAACAAACACGCACTGGAACCCAAACACTCGAACAGGCTGAAGATAGTAAATTCATCCCGTCATTCATTTATAGTGTGTTTGTTATCTTGCTTGTTTCCTTTAAAGCTATGTAGATGCGATTGTTGACATTATTTTCCCATATGTATTGGATAAAAGATTATGTCCCTGCTTATGTAAGATCTTCAGTATGACACAATCAAAGATCAACAATAAGCAGCACAAAAAGACCGACAGACATCTGTAGATTTATACAGATGGATACAGATCTGACTGAAAACTGTATCTGGCTTTAGACCTAAATATGACCATTGTATCACATCCACTCCACCACCAATTAGAGCCTTTCTTGAGCACTGAGCAAATGAATAAATTATTGTGATCAAGCTCAATGATATGATGTACATTCACACATTTGTGTTTTCATGGCTGATTTACTCTAATAAGCGTTGGCATGGAGACAGCAAGGGGCCATGTACTGCATTACTAAATGTTTGTCCTTGGTATAATTCCCTCTAATGAATAACGAATGGCGATAGAGATCACTGGACAGCGTCTACACGAAATGGCCGGGCTGTACACTGTCCTTCCTTTCTTCTACTACAGACTCGACCTGTGAGGAATAAATCTTTGATGATGTGTTGTTCTTCCAGTTCTTCCAACATCTCGCTATTGGACCGGCGCTACTTTACTGTGCTAGCAGAGATGACAAGACTTACCCTCAGGCGCGTCTGCATCACAGATCCGCGTGGTGCCAAAAGTACCATTCCCAGATGTAGGACCTGCTGAGGGCATCTGACTCTGATAAAAAAAAAAAAAAACAACAAAAAAACACAAGAGGCATATATATCTGTTTAGTAAAGAATGCGGTACAAACAGATTATGGCTTGAGAAAAAAGGCCACACAGCCATAATCTCTGAAAATCCATATAAGAAGAATAACACCCCACAGCAAGAGCCTTTTACTCATGAATTATCCAATGCCCTTTTACAAAATAACAGAAAAATCCCCTGAACGTTTTGGTTCCAGGTAAAATAGGTATAATTTAGATCCTAACAGAGCAATATAGTTTTTTTTTGTAATTAGAATATGATTTACAGCCACTTGAATTATCCTTTCTACTTTCTCTAATTTTACTACTTAGAACCTTAGATGATGATAAATTAAGCAAAAAGGCACAAGTTTTAAGGAAATAACTGTACAGGATTCTTAATCTAGCTACATACAGGCATCACTGCACTGCATTGCTTATACTACTGCTGGCATAAATGACACAGAGAGACAATGTATTCAAATACTGTCGGTGAAAAGACAGCAGCAGCAGAGGAATAAGCCATGTTTACCCTGTGAGTCATACCGAGATGTTTTTAAAAAAGGTTATTTTCTCTCATTTAAAAAGAGGATGTTTCAGCAAAAGCAACACCATGGTTCATTTTAATTATGTTGTTTGAAAGAGTTTTTTGAGACGAAGCACAGACGCGAGGGTGCATCTAAACTACATGCTCACACCCACACAGAGAGAGATAGGGAGAGAGAGAGAGAGAGAGAGAGAGAGAGAGAGAGAGAGAGAGAGAGAAAGCGGAGCTGCAGCAGATCACACAGAGGGTAGTCTGTCAAACAACAGATCTGCACAGTAATAGCCACGTAGTCTAATACAGATAGACAGAATCCAAAAAGAACATGCGTCTAAAAGCCCTGCTGCCGTCCCGTAGAGACCACGCTGCTTCCTACACCCAGCTGGACCAGAAGTGGTTTGAAAACAGTGGCTGACCTACACAGCCATCGTTAGAGCCCAGTCCTGGGGGCTGGCTCTCGTCAGCGCGACTAAAAACCTAGAAATGCACAGAAATGTTCGGCCGTTTTTTTTTTCTTACCTGTACAAGATACTTCTGGCTGCCATACATGACGTATTGTGGGGCAAGGCTGTAGATCATGTAGCTGGTGTGAAGGACAATCAAAAGAAGGATCATACAGAGGAAGAGAAGAGCCTGGGGACGAGTTCTCTTGGGTCTTATTTTGTAGAGCTGAAAAAGGAGAAAACATGCAATTAGTAAGTGTATTTACACCATTTTTAAGATAACAAAGAAGCAGGCCCTTTGCTTACCCTGATCCAGAAGAACCAGATGCCCATGTTGCGAATGCCAGCCATGGATGTGACAACAAAGTACATGGTGATGACTGTGATCAGGATGTAATCCAGTGGAAAAACCTGTGATACCAAGGACAGAGGTCAGCTCCATCTCACATACCACAGCCAAACATTCAGGCTGGCAGTCTCTCAAGGATGCTTGGAGCTTTAATGAGCAGCTATCATCAATACCACTTGGTCTAGGCCAATGAATCTTAAAGCACATCTGAGCTGGGCAGTATGCAGTGGATTCAGACACTGCCGACACCAACAATTGTATTCCTAACCCCTTCCTATCAATCAGAATGCTTCTAGTAGCAATCTAAACATAAGAGCACAGTGCCTACAAAAAAAAATATGTATTGATTACATTCTACAACTTGAAATTTTCAGGTTTAACCTCAAATCTGATCCCTGTATAGTATCCCGCTCTTGGTATGGTGCACTTAATTCCTTAAATACCAAGGTCATACTTCTAAACACTGGCCTTAGACATTTAATCAATGCCACTATCTATGAAGCAATTCTTTAATGGTCTGAGCTGTCAGTCATTTTTTTCCTCCGAATTCTGCTGCAGAATACAAAGTTAAGGATGTTCTGTTCAGTGTGCAGACCTACAGCAATAAATTACAGCAAGGAAGCAATGGGAGTGATTTAATGTCTTTTCAATCTCAATAGTTCACATTTTAAAGACG
Source organism: Terapon puta (assembly GCA_028564955.1). Taxonomy (NCBI): domain Eukaryota; kingdom Metazoa; phylum Chordata; class Actinopteri; order Centrarchiformes; family Terapontidae; genus Terapon; species Terapon puta. The sequence continues at coordinate 9,620,616 of JAOXYL010000039.1, read as the reverse complement.
TGAGGTTTGAATGAGGTTTTACTAATTTAGTAATATTGCTAAAACTGTATACATATGTAAGTTTTCATCTACAGGAGGAGAAGAGTGACTTATTTTTTGGCAGCCTAAGGGTCATCATTTTGGACACTGTCACAGGTAAATCAAAGGATTTAAAAATGACCTGTGCCTGATTCTTGTTATAGCAGCATTCTTCTATTTTGAATCTGATCTGAAGATCTGTTAAGCTCTATAAACTATAAAGTGCTGGCAACATCAAATAAACAAAACTAGATTGTTTAAATGGAACCAGCACAAGAAAGGAAGAAAAAAAAGTAATCCATTCATATTCTTCAACCAGCATGAAAAAACTTCCAAATTTCACAAAGGTTTTCTTTTTTGGCAAAATGTGAGGCTGTTAAATATAGCAAAATATGAATAATTTAATTACGCCTTTCCATGTATTTATCATTTGTAATATCTAATTAATTATTTGTGGGCAACAGCTGTCATAAACAATGTGTGGCTGGTGTTTCAACCCTGAGATGAAATATTGAACAAAAAGCAATAACAGCAATAAAGTGATCATCTTTTACTTTTTTATTTCTTAATTTAATTCTGTAAAAAGTTATTTAAGAAATGTTCCCTACTCAAAATCATGCAAATAACAGGCAGTATGTGTCTCAAAATCCCAATGTTACTAAAACCATATAGAGAGAAACGACTTTGTTTTGTTTCACTCTTTTTCTCCTGTGTACTGTAGGATACATATTTCAATCTGTTCTTCTGGTTCCAGGAGAAATAAGCAGTTAATTGCACAAAGAAATCAACACAGTGATTGAGTCAATCAATCAAACACATCGCCTACAGCTGCTTAACTCAATCTATAGTCCAACCCTCGTGCATGACCTTGGAAGTAAGTAACTTCAGAATCCGACTGACAGCTGCTCTTAATATGTAGTCATATCACCTATACAATACATATTCTTTCAAGAATGTGTCTTAAAAGGGTTGATTACTTACTGGATTAATCTTTTTAGATCATCATTTGCATAGTCTAGCAGCTCTCCTTTATCCTTTGTCATTTAACATCTATTAAGGTCCCACTTTGTGATAACTACGCATGTCATGTTTTCTCAGCCTCACTCCATTGAAAAATGTGATTATTTTGAAATAATTATTTTCAATTGTAAAACGTACTTGTGAGATTCCTTTGGGCATAACCTTGTATTTTGTAATCTTATTGTCTAATAATCTTTGGTAAAATATAAGCTGTGCCTGTAAGAAAGTATTTAAGACAACCATCTTATTGAAATTTAAGCTATGTGACTCATTTTGTGCTTTTGCAGTTGTGATTTTGCTATTTCAAAGTTCACCTGCAGCAGATGGAAGCACATATACTCCAAGATTTAAACAGAATCACAAGTGGATTTGAGAATAGCCAGGGATAAGCTTTTAAATGATGCCCTGTTTAGGTTAATGGTGATGGAAACTAGAAAATATGACTTTAAGCATATCTTAATTAAGGATAATCATCATTTCATCATGAAAGATGAGAGGATACTCACGGGTTGCAAAGCTAATAGAAGTTCATTCAGAGGATTGGTTAGGTTGGTGCCAAAGATTATGAACCCAGAGCTGATGCCAGCAGAGTGGAGGGCTTTGTCCAAACTGAAACACATAGAAAAAACACTTAAAAATATGTATACACCTCCAGCATTACACTTTAGTGGATTGGATACAGCTACTGTGGTGTTACTGGATGAATGACTTACTTCGAAATGAACAGGGCAACAGTGAACAGCAGTGCAACCAGGATAAAGAAAATGCCCAACAATATCTGCAAAAAAAAAAGAAATCCAACAAAACAAATACATTAAAATCTAATACCAAGCAGTGATATGTGCCCACAACCATAGCGGGGACCTGCACTCACAGTGAACCCCATGACTGAGCCCCAATAAAGAAAAAGGTATGTTTTCAAAGGCATCTACTGGGTCAGCAAATATAACCTTTCTGTCATCTCTTTTATCAAGGAGAGACCATATGGCTTGGCCAGCCACAGTTTGGCACTGTTGCCTAAGGTGACAGGGGGAAGCAATGGCAAGGCCCAGACAGAGTGGGGAGGTTGCAACCAGGGAGGCACAAGGTGGGCGGCAGCCAAAAAGGCAATAAACCCTATCAACTGTTCGCCTTCAAGGGGGCCTTTATAGCAAAAATGTCTTGTACCAGCCATAGTGATGACAAAAAGCACAGAAAATATGTAGTGAAAAAATATGATGCTCCGGTGATGTATAGATGTTTTTTTAAAAAAAGCCCTGATGGCAGGTTATCAAGCTAATAATATTAGTGACAATGTCTCGGGATAAAAACATGTAATTGCCTTGTCTAAACAATGTAAAAAGTTAAAAAATGCCGCCATTCAAACGTACTGATTAAAGTGACCTTATGTTCTAATCCCACCAACAAAAGCCAAGGAGATTGCCTAACTTTGTTATGTGAGCATATTTATTAGCAATTAAAAGGCCAAACGCTGAGGGGGAAGCTATGATATATGACAAGTTCTTCTGACTCACTACCGTGGCTGATATAAAAAGACAGCATGCATTTGAGAAACAGTGGTGCAACTGCTCTGGAGAAACCACAATCATTTGGCTTATCACTCTACACCAGTGCCTGAGTATACAGTAAATAAATCTCCCAACTCATTACTGTTTAAATTTGAGTCTGGGGACTGTCATTAGCAGCAACCCCCTCGGTTAAAGACAAACTGTTACAGACACTGGTTTAAGATGTTTGTGCATGCCTGCAGTGCAGCAAAATACTGGAAAATTAATAGCAGCGGGAAAGTGAAATGTGAACTCTTAGAATGATGTTGGGATTTGTCCTGTCTGTAACACAGAAAATGTGATTAAAACAGGTGAACCTATTCTGACTTTCAATCATCCTTTCCTAAACACTGTGTAAGAACAGACAATAAGGACACGAATGCAACCATGGTCATAAGTGTAATGCACATGTAATAGGTTGGGTAAAGTAACATATGAACAAGATGGAGTGGAGGGTGAATAATTACAGCAGCATTTTGGCCAGTCCCATTATTCTTCTCATATTGAAGACAATACTATTGTCTTGCAAAAAGGTAAGATACACCAATATGATACTAAAATATGTTGCCAAAGAGTAATTGTGGTTTAATGTAGATGTTACATTGCAGTCTGGTTTCCATGCTCTCTAAGCAAATCTGTGATACAATAAAATCGGAACAAATAAAACCAATATAATAACTGCCTTGCTGGCCCATCGTCATCACATTTGACCAAAATATCTAAAGCCGTTATTCTGTTATTCTAAGTCAAATTGATCATGGCAGCTTAGCCTCTGGGTTTTCTCAAATTCAAATATAGTATTTTTTGGAAATTAACAATGCAATGCTGTGCATGCCAGACCAACTACAGAGATGCTAATGATCAGAGTTCAGCTTACAGAGTGGTGTGGGTTAAAGATACAGTATTTTGTTGGGACTTGGGACTTTCTTTATTATTATTTTTATTTTATGAAACTATATGCATTGGTAGTGTTTAGTGTGTAATGGATGTGTTTTTTCCAACCACATCTCTTGATTACTTAAACTGCAGAGGGAGGAAATTGTAAAATTTCAGTTTATAACTAATGAATGTGATGCATTTATTTAATTGTGAATGGTTATTTTCTTCTGATTATGCAGTTTACTAATGATCAGGGATCAGAGGTGCAGAACTGCATCTGTTTATAATTCAGTGCATCATTGCCAGAGGTTTGGCTGGACTGGGCCGGCAGACATTTTGGTTCCACCATATCCAAAGGTTGTAATGTTTATCTGAAATAAGTGGCGTTTTTACACCCCTCACTTCCCAAATGGAGCAAATTTGAATATGGGAACAAAGATGCTAAAATTGTATATATGAGGTCCAGGTACTGGTTGCCCAACTCAAAAAAGTAAAATCAAAGAGAAGTTTGTGGTTGCTTTGGTTCATCCCTGGGGAACCGTGAGAGCCTGCATGAGAAATGTGAGACTCCCTGAGAGACTTGAGAGTAAATTAGGTGACGAGACTACCCGTGGGAATCATGTAAATATGCAGTTGTGTAAAGTAGAACTAAAAGTAAATCTAGAGCAGTCCAGATTAGAACTTGAGCACAAAGAAAAGGTTTGGGGAGAAGATGCTGGAGCTGGTGAAATGAACAAAGGCGCAGTGCTTGGCCTAACAACAATTTCTAAATTACACAGCTATTAAGTGAAGAAACACAAAATTAGCTGTGGTATAGTGCAGCCTCTAATGAAAAATCAATTAAGACACAGCCTGAACACAGAATGCTAACTAACAGTGTTTGTAAGATCCCATCACATCAAGACACTGAAAGGATCTGCCTCAGCACACAATACAGTCCATACTGGACATATCATTCTCTTGAATGGGAGCCAATTCCATAATGCAGACTCACCTTGAAAGGTCTGAGAGCACTGCCCACTTTAGTGCAGCAGTTCCTCTCTGCAATTTCCAGGTGTCTTCCCCTGCGCTTGAGTACCTGCAGTTTGCCCTCCAGCTCCTGCAGGTTGTGTCTGTCTCTGGAGGAGAGGGGACGTCCATCTTTGCACTGGTGAGGAGAGTAAAACAACCAAATAAATCAATAAGTACTCATGTGCATGTATGTTAACTTCTGACACAGAGTTGGAAGCTTTATTAGGCAATTTAACTGCAGAAATAATAGAAAAATATGAGTAACTGTCCTACGTGATTGTATATCAATAAATGCCATTAACATAAATAACTGCCTGAGAATATTAGAATCTATATTTGGATACATAATAGTTTCAATGTCATTGAGTGGATATAGGAAGAAGAAGTTCTAAACATAGTATTTATCTGCCAGTAGATAATTAATAGTAGTATTGCACAGTTCTTTATAACAAAAATAATATATTGCCTATGAACTATCAAAGTAGACTCTTGAGTGTATGTGCGATGTTGTTAGTTTTCCTTTTTATCTAATGTGTATGTTATATTTAACAAATCTATACCCCCTGCTGTGGACAGAGAACACTTTCATGTTCAAACTTGCAACTAATAACAACTAATAGAATTACTTGTATTTCCCTGTTTGTACTGCCGGCATTTGAGGGCATTGTTAATAAGGACACTGCTAAACGTCCATAATTGCATGCTAAGGCAGAAGGGCACGGCAGAAAGCTAAGGAGGAGGGAACTATAGGTTGTTCTTTTTATTTCATCGTACTGTTACTGCCTCTGTCTGTGTTTGCATAAAAAAGAAACAAGAATTGTATTGATGTATGATTGTTTTTCATTTCATGATCTAGGTCTTCTCTCTTCTAGTGTTTTTTTTCCAACTTGTGGAAAATTTGCATGTGTGTATGTCACATAATGTGCGGTGCTTTGCGTCATTTGATGAGACCAACCTTAGATTTCAGCTTTTCTATCTGATGCTCAACATCATCGATGTCCTCTGTGTTCTCCAGGCGTTCATACACCACGCTTCGTGTGCCTTTTATCAGATTCAAAGGCAGCACAGACATACCGTATGCCTGAAAGAGAGTGAAAATGCACCTTTATAATCATACTTTATTGTCAGAGAGGGATGGCACATATGGCACGTGCATCCACCCACACATACACACGCCTACCTGATGACAAACCCATCACAATGTGGAACACAACAGCAGTCAAATGAGGGTAAGTAAACACACACAGAGCAAATCATGTAGTTCCTGTCCTCCCAGGTTATGTCATTTTTGGTAGAGGGAAAAAAGATTAAAATGGTGGAATCTATAATTGTGCCGAGGTTTATTGGTGAATTTCCTGCAACCATTTTGTGTGGATATCACTACCTTATATCGCTCTGATGCAATTTACAGCTTAACAGTGCCCCCATGTGACAGTACTATCCTCTATCCAGGATTTGATTAAATTTTTATAAGCAGAATTTTAGGGAGAAAAATCTGGGTTAGAGGAGGGAGCATGAAGGTGGCATCAGCGTTGAATGACATGAATTTAAATGAATGCACATAGAATCTTTAAGAAGTAAATGCCATGTAAAAAATAAATAAAATAATCAATGATAGACATTCAGAAAGACATACACGCATGCACGCATGCAATGACAGCAGAAGGAAAAACAGAGATAGAGAATCTGTGGAAAAGCCATCATGAGACTTTTTCAGGTATCAGCGGGCTTCAATCTCCAGCAGAGATGTTTGAACTTTAATTAAAAATGAGGGACATCTCTAATACCAGGCAACAGACCAATCAATACCAATGAAAATAAGAGCAACAGGCTGATGCTTTCTCTCCGTGCCACATTGTTTTAACAAACTTGGAGAAGTGCCACTTTATGTGTTCATAATGAAACAAAGAGACTTTCTGTGCAAAGAAACTTTCGGCCCTGTCTAAAGATGCTGCCCCGTTTCTTCTATTTTTCAAGTGAGGAAAAACGTCAGAGCCCATATTTTTCTAAAACAACTTTTACTAGTTTCTGAGTGTTAGGTAGCATTAAGAGAGTCGCATGGGATACTAAGTCAGGATAGACTATTATTAGTCTCTGCTGTGGATCTCTGCTACGGGCGAATGTCGCCTCCTGCAATGAATCACGGAGCTCTTAAGGCCGGAGCATGTCCCGAATATCAAACACACTCATAAAAGGAAAACCTGTCCCAGATCCCAAGAGAAACATTTGCCTTCCCCTCAAATGTGCAACTACATGGGAGAAATATAAAAAGGGGAAAAGGAAAATGAAGAAAAAAAAAATCACAGGTGTCTCTCTGCTGGGGTATATATTTTTAGTTTGCACATAATCATACTTGCTCATTAAATTTATTTTAAGGACCAACGGTGGTCAATAATAACCAGAAATAGCTTAGAGCAGGGTGGATGGGAGTGTGTGTGTGTGTGTGTGCGTGTGTGTGTGCGTGTGTGTGTGCGTATGTGTGCGTGTGTGTCAGTTGACGGGGGACTTAGTGGCTCAAATCATTCA
>JAOXYL010000039.1:9577396-9598683 GCA_028564955.1 Terapon puta | reverse complement strand
TTCTCAAACTTTACTCTAAAGATGTCTGTTCACCACAGTAATGACCTTCCTTCACTGGCTGCCTATTAATATTTGAAGAAAGTTACCTTCAACACAATGTGAGCTTTGACACCATGTCATTTTAAATATTTTCAGTAGCCACATACTCTGATCCTCTCAAGGTTGCCACTATCACAACATATTTATATATTATTTGTGTTAACTGTTTAACCTCTTTAACAGGTTGACTTAAGTTAAACTGAGTGTGTATATATAGTTTGTATAGGTATATGTGAGAAAACTATTGGTCTACAGTTTACATTAGTCGTTCAAATTTCAGTATTATATTATTATATTTTACATTTCATCCCATTATATTTCATATTTTAGTTTAACTTCTTTAGTATTGATTCCTGTATTTTAACTTCTGCACAGCTTATATCTCATCTTATATTCCCTTTTTTCTCATTTTACTTGTATGATTTTCTTTTGTACAAATTGTTTGAGCATTGTTAGAGGGAGTCAACAAGAACTTAATTGCCAACAAGTGCGTTGTCGTCTCTGCCGTGCATATGACAAGTAAACAACTTCAAACTTGAAGAGCTTGACTTGTGTTGTCTTAGTCTCAGATAAAAACACTGAATGAGACCAAATGGGATGTTAAAATATGTTATTTGAAGTGACAAAAGAAAAAAAAAAATCAGAACCTCCAGCAGTGAAAGATCAGGGGTCATTCAAGGAGTTAAATGCCTTACTAGGTATAAAGACAACAAACAAAGCCATCAAGAAAAGACCTGCTCAGTGAACAGTCACCAAACAAAGCCATTATGTCTCCCAGTATCAGAAAAGCAGTCCGGGATAAAAGCTATCATGTTGTTGAAAATCAAAGGACCAAAGCAACAATTGCCAGAACAAAGCGCCTATAGTTCCAGTTCATAAGGTAAAAGAGGGGCTAAATTGCTTCTGTCTATAGAGAAGTCCTAACTCCCAAACTTCAATCTGTACAAAAGTATAGTCATGTGTCCTTTATTTTCTCAAACCAGGTAAGCCTTCCTCCGGTGCACCATTTAATGGTTGAGAGAGCACATTAAATGGTATGGGTTGAACTCTAGGCGTGCTGCTGTCACGCCTGCAAAGGAAATCTATTATGTAGTGCAGGTGCTACTGAACACGACCAGTATAAAACTGGTGGATAAATGGGACACGGTTGAGATTGTGCATCAGTGTAGATTTGTAGATACAATATAGAATGTCACAAAAAAAAGACTCAATGTTCTCTCCACGTGTGCTTTGCAGATAGAGAAAATGTACTAGTTTAGAATCAGATAGAAAAGAGCAAAGTCTATATTTAGACGTACTATAACACTTTTTCCCCCCCTTGAATGACTTATCATGGCCAGACATATGGTGCTGTAGCTGTTTGAAGGGGTCCTCCTCTCATTAACTGAACACAATGACATGTCCACACCCACTTCCACCTATCCTGTGCCGAAGCAGAACGAGCCATCCGTGTCTCCAACTTACCCAATTAAAAGGAGCACCACGCAGACAATGACGAACCCAAATGTGTACTTCAGAGCATTTTTCACTTGCTGCAATAAAAGAAAAAATTAAACCGGTCAATCGTGGCCATGGAGTGAAATATTATTATTCATTGTGAGTGAGGAAAGGGGGTCATAATCCATTTAGCTAAGGGCTACAGTGAGTGAGAGCTATATGGAGTCAGTGTAGATCCAGTTTGACCTGGCAGAGATAACGTGTCACTTCCAGTGCTATTCAAGGTGCTTTAATAGTAACAATACAAAAGAACTCCCTGACTGTGAGGGAAAGTGCCTCTGTCAGCCCAAAACTGACAAAAAGAGGAGAATAAAGGCACTATGTGATAGCTGCTGTTTGGTACATCACTCACTGAAAAGACTTCTGAAGATAAGGATTTCAATTTTTTGTCAAATTTCAGGTAACAATTTGCTGCCCATAATTTATAGTGTGGATGAAGCGGTGTGAAGGTTTGACAATGTGACTGTTTTTGTGCACACAATCTGTTATATAAAAATCTAAACTGTCTTTATATTTATTTAGCTTGTATAATTCATTTAGACCTTTATTGTACACACAAACACATGCTAAGTATGTTGTCTACATCTTCATGGCCTTTAAAACACACTGGCTGTACTTATTTGTATTTATTTACTACCTCATAAACCAACAACAGACCTTTTTTAATATTGTGAAAACAATTTTATCCTCATTCTTGCCTTTGACAGTACATTAGCTCCATGTTTATTTCCTGTTAATAGCAACACCTTTAACAGATAGACAGATGGACAAATGAAATAAAATACATAATTATAGTTATTGGATATAATTTACCATATCTAATTTAATTACAGTTCTATTACAGTTCTATAATTACTAGTTCCAGGCTTAAAGCAAATGTTATTTCTCATTTCATCTATACAAATATATGATAAATTAGATGTTGTTTCTTCAGTACGAGGGCACAACAAACATTTGGCAAAACAGTAAAGCAAATTATAGCACATATTAATCTATATATCTATAACATGCTGATAAAACATTAAAAAATGGATTGATGTGGGTGTATTGTGAAAGTTCATAAAGACATTTAAAGGAAGAGATTTAGGTTAACAAAAATGGAAGGATGGACATTTGTTTCCATTGTTTATCATGTAAAACATTTGCAAATATGTTCATGCTGCCTTGCCTTAAACTGGCTGGGACATTCAACTGAAATGACTACAGGGCATTTTTTGCATTAACATATTGGTCAGCCGCACTTGAATCACCTGAACGAAATTTGAATTCCACCGCATCACACATAGGCAGGCTGCAGTGCAGTGTGGGGAAGAGGAGAGGTGCATTCTTACCGAGCATTTGTTCACGTTGTCGTCATCCCTTTCTTCATAGTAGAAATAAACAAAGGGGATCCACAGGAAGACACAGAACAGTATGATGGAGTAGAGTGCTATATGGAAACAAAAGAAGAATGGAAACCCAAGAATTAGTTTAAAGATATCATTTTATGACATTTATTGGCAAAACTGATACCTCTTCCTAATATAGAGTGTGGCAACATGCTCTTTCGTGGCACTAAAGTGCATTTCTGTTGAGTGCAGTGCAAAGATATGTTCAAATCTACTGTTCTTGATTCAGATTTACCATTCAAGTTACATTCTGAGTGCCTGAATGTGAGTCAGTAAAAATGATTTCATGTGCATTCACGTTGCCTGTTCATCCATTTGAAACATTGCTGAATCATACTTGACGGGCTAAAGGCGATGTAAAGCACACATCACAACTGATTTCTGTGAAGAGTATGCTTCGTGTTCCGTAATCAGGTTATGCCACAATCATAAACTAATATAATCTCCCCTCCCTTTCAGTCACATCATTCATTTATGAATGACAACAGCAGTTGTGAGAAGTCAAATACGTCAATGAGTTGTTGACATTGTGCATACCATGTCAACAAAAAAGTTTTTAAAAGCCTCCATTTTTATTTACTAATCACTGTCAGAGCACAAAGCCAAGAAGTGTCTAAAACAATAGAACTCTATTCTAAAAAGATTTTAATGACGAATCTGGGACTCTGATTAATTCATCAAGAAACACCAAAATACAACGAAACACTAAGTAACATACACTCATATATAAATAAATGTGTGGTACTTTTTACTTTTACACTCTTTTACAAACCTAAGCGCTGTCATGTTGATATTCATACTCAAACAACAATTTATTTCTTGTCTCTTTGTGATTTGTCTCCTGACAACATACTGAAGTGCTGCTATGTGTTGTCAATCGGGCCACTGGGCTTCCTCAAAGCTGTCAGCATGACCCTTTGGGAAGCTGCAGTTAATCGAGCAAGAAGAATAACTAAATCAATGGGTTTTTTTTGTTTGTTTAGTTTTCTTTGTTTTTTGTCATGTCATCTTATGACATCAAACACAAAAAAGCATTTTCGGCATATCTTGCTTCTTTATAAATACCACAAAACATATGTTACATTAAACTGAAATGCTGTCAACAATTCCTTTAAGACGGTTTGGGTAAAATACAAAAAAAAAAAAAAGCATTAACAACACATGATAATGTCTAATATAAAAATCCTGTGACAGGGCAGAATTTCAGCTCATGTTAAGGCTTCCATCAAGGCCTATTGGAAAGTGCTTTGCTTTCTTTTTTGTGCTCATTTTTTAAAATGCTTTCCTGCTCAGATTCCTCTCCTGAACTTGCAGTGCAGTGATCCAGATAACTCACCCTTTATGACAGTGACATATCTGGCCAGAGGGTCATGAGTTCATGGAGCAATGTTTCTAATCATTTTAAACCAATAATTCTTGTTAAAAGTACGCTCATGGGTTTGCGAAAGGCAGCAATTTTAGTAGGTGTTTTAAAGGAATGACTGCTAAGAAAGCTTGGGGGAAGCTTCCATCAGATGCAGTTTTACCATAAAAGAAATATACAGTAGACATTCAGGCCCGGTGGGTAGTTATAAAGGACGCGTTTTGAAAAATGACAACAGTTATTTCATGAGAGGTCCATTAAGAAATCAAAGAAACTCTTTTTGGAGAGTTGTATCTGTGAAGTTCAAAGTTATTGGATCAGTTTCTTAAGCAAACATAGTATTCCTCTATAAGACACTAACATGCCACAAAAAAGAGAACTATTTACTTATTCCATTAAAGAGGTACCTCTTAAAGTTTTCCTAAAAAAGAATAAAAGCTTATTTTTTAAAAAGTAACAGCAACACCTTAGTCAAACAGGAAGAACACAGAGACAACAGCTTGCTCACTATTCAATAATGGTGTTTCATGGAACATGACTACAGATGTACAGTGTAATGTATGTGGTGGTGGACTGCATACAGTATCTGTATCATTATCTAACCAGGAAATATGAACACTTACATATTCAGCACAGTAAAATCATTGCCAGTGCTTCCTCAAAAGATTTCATCTAATTTTGTCTACCTGGCTCAAAAAAAGAGAAAAAAAGAAAAAGCAATAAACATTGATTAATAAGGATCTCTGTTACATTTGACAGCGAACAAGGTTATCCACCAAACTGGAAATGTGTAGCCCACAGTATGATGGAGGGTGTTTTATTTAGTTTTTTATGTTTCTTTGTGCCATCAAGTGGGATTTGACTCTTATGCTTGTTAACAAGTTGAGGTTTTAAAATAGCAATTTCACTAACAACATTTAAAATTAATATTGAAGAGATTTATTTTGCTTTTTATTTTTCATAGGATGAATCACTCTGTTACTGTATTGGACTACATCCCCATAAATGGACCAAATCTGCGCTAACAACTGATAACAGCTAAGCACCACAGCATCAATAGTAGTCTTTAGAAACGTGTTGCGTTTTTATTATGAGTGCTGTCTATAAATGCAAATTAATGACACCTCCTAAGAATTGTGCTGTTTCTGTTTCGACTGTGATCCAGAACACTGAACAATTGATTCAATAAAAGGTGCATTTGTATTCAAACACATGATCCATCTGCCATTGCTGTATTTAACATCGCTTTGGGCAAAACTTACAAAGCAGGTAATCATCAGTCTCATTTCAATGTTGACCACTACAACAGAAAAAAAGCCATCTGCATCAAAAAAGGATTTAATTCACGAAAGATGGTGACCTTGTGTATAGAGTGGATGCATTCTTGGTGAAAGAACTCACTATTCTCTGATCCAAGCCTTTTTTGTTTGTTTGGCTCTTCCTGTGCAGGCAGCTTTTTTAGAGAAAAGACCAACACTCAAATGCGTTAGGAATTCATAGAGCGGAGGTGAGGCAAAAACACTTAAACAGAGAGATGCTATTTCGAGCTGGGGGCTTTTCTTTCTGAGGTAAATGGATGTCGGAGAAGACAGCCTAGACAACCCCAAAATAACTCAAAGAAAAGCATGTCACAAAGATGTGCTCAGCAACATTGTTGGCATAGTTCAATACCTCCTTGAGGTGATAATGTGAATCATTAGCACAAGTCACATTGTGATGCCAAGGGAAAAAAAAACGTGCAGAAAGACAAAAAGCTCCCCACAACCGCATCGCTTACCCTACAAGTTAGATAGAGATCACACTTCAACTTCAACGTGCATGTGGAAAACAAGCGTTTTATATCAGTCAAGATCGAATGGCCTCAAGCAAGTACAAACATGCGTTTCTGTGAAATGGACTGTATTTCACAAAATGCTCTGTCTGCTGCAGACAAATGAATGTCACTGTTATAGAGGCTTGCTTTTTGCCAGCTGTGATTGTGACAGGGCATTACTTTCAATAAACACATGCTCATTGCTCCACTAAGGTATCCATTTACACTCATTTACAGCCAGACAAACTGAGTTTAGGATGATGCCAGGAGCCAATAAATGCAAGCCATGCACAGTATGCAGCCGCTGGCATATGCTTGTGGGTTAAAGCAATGGGTGAAATTAATCATAACACCATGAATATTAACATACTGAGAGAATAGGTCATACTGCATTACCATGCATCATCCATTACTCTCTAAGCAGATCTTCTACAGGGAAGAATGCCTGACCAGGGATAAAAGTTTAGCACATTTATCCCCCTGACAGAGAGTAGAGGACTAAATAATTAAATGTCCTTCCTTAACCCCTTATATAGTTCTTGTGTTCATATATAGTATGTACAATTTATTCATGGGGGAAGCAAAAAGGTAAGGAAGAAAAAGAAAACATTTGGAAGAATGGTGAGAGAAATTGCTATAAAAACCTACCAAGAAAGTGCCAGCTGAGGAAACAATGTGAGTACATCAACACAAGCAATAGTTATTCCTTGTATTGCTTTAATCATTTGGTGTGGCAGTTAAGAATGATCACATCTATTGTCTTCTATCAATCAGAGCAGTACCAGTAGTTTTACTCAGAGCACCATGTGTGGCTTAATAAGAAACATTAGATCCTTGTCCTCACCTTGCTGTGGCTCTCCACAGGGCATCTGGACTCTTGTCCCTTGCAGACAGGCGAAATGTATTACATTTTTATGTGAAAATTAAATGCCAGGGGAGATTTCTTGCAGAAACACTGTCTCTGACAAAGGACTCCAGAGACTGATGAAAATATCTGTCCGCACAGACACTTGCTGAAAGGTATGACACTGCGAGCTTGCACTCTCATTTCCTGTAAACACCAGGGGAGGCAACGTTTGTGGGGGGGGGGGGGGGGCAAACCCAAGATAAAACACTAGAACATTAGGCTTAAAATCTGACAGGTAGCATGAAGGACATGATGCCCGTGTTGCTCCGTTTCTGCTGGGTGTGTGAGTAAACAGACAACTTGATAGGCTGATGAGTTTTGTTTTCTTCAAGCCACTCGCTCCAGTTTTTTAGGTCAAAGGCAGGCATGAGATGCAATGTATTCATCATCAAATAATAATTTATTTATGAGACTATTTTAAAATTGCTGTACCTACATGAAATCCCATTTTTTAAAAATATATTTAGGGCACATAATTGCTGTTGTGCATCTATGAGTTAAATGATCATTTTTCGAATATCAAATTCTAATCAGTTGACAGAAAGAGAGTACAAACATGCTCAATCCAAGATCTAGAAGTATTTTTTTTAATATTCAAAAGATGAAGAGAAGCTGTGCGTAACCTCTGGCATTCAGCCAGTTAAACACTATACCTATGTCAGTGAAGCTACTTTAGCTGAACAGAAGTGGTTTGTGATCTTGGTGGAATATTATAACTAAGACACACTTCCTGGGTCCAATAGTGAGACTCTGGTGTGGTGTGTGTTGGTCGTTTGCTGGTGTTAGCTTAAATGACTCTACTTAGAATGATATGATCCCAAAATAAATAGATTTTGCTGATTTATTTGTACATGAGCCATACTGTCACGCAAATTCAGATTTATTGACTCCAAACTGAAAAGATGGCAGTGAGCAGCAAACCCGACTCCAGATTTGAAACAACTCTCTATAGGCTGTGCTGCAGTGCTAATACTGCATGCAGAATCACTATGGGTTTTTTTCCGTGTTTGTTACCATCTGCTTGACAATGGACCCTTACAAAGTGAAAGAGTCTGCTGCCATATTTTGTTTCGCTCCATAGCTCAATAGCAAGGATTTTTAGTTGAAAAGAAGCCACCATATCCTCAGTAGGACAAATGGACTCCACAGGGTTCCTTGTTCACTGTCACAGGGAGTAGGGAACATCAATTTCAAAGAGTAGTCTTGAAGGACATGAATAGTGAGTGACTATGGAAGAAGTTCTTCAGAAGAACAACATCTGTATGCACCCCATCATCAAATGAGCCAGAAGACTGGTTTGTGCTAAACATTTTTTTTCAATAAGCTCCATGGAGCTCAACAAACCTTCGTAGAAGGAAAACTCCCAGAATATGTTCTGCTATTGTTTTGTTCCACATGCTGCACCATGCCCGCTTTTTAAAATATCATTAGAGCTCTCAGGTGAGCAGAGAGGAGACTTTCCTGCCTTCAAAACATATGACTTCTAACAGCCACACATTTTTATGACATTTCTTTCTTTGTGCATAGAGAGGGTTGTGTGGATTTTTTTAACCATACTGTCAGTTACTGAACAATGTGAGGAATGGAGAAAGAGGGTAATGCAGAAAAAGAAAAGCGGCTACAATCAAAAACATGTGTGGTAATAGGAGCATCCATCATGAAGCCATGACATTTATGCATTATTTGTCAACAAGATCAGTGGAAAATATTGACACAGAAAAAGTATTTTTATCTTTCTGGCAAGCTAACAGTCAATGTAGCGTCCATCAATGTGTTACCCTGTTATAACACATTCAATGTCACAGTTGGAGAGGTGTTTTATCATTTATTATAACTGATTTTTTTCTTTTTTGCCTCCTTTTGAAAGTAAAGTATAACTTTATTTGATGTGATGGCCAAACTGCAAGGGAATTAATAAAAAAACTGTAAACTAGAATATCATCTAGGGAATACCACCACAGTTTGGTCTTAATATAGATGCATTGATGTTATTTATCACCTAGTTAAAAAAAAAAAATAGTAACACACAACAAGTCACACACATTTGCTGACACATTAAGCTGAAGTAGGCTCACAGTATGTGCATGAAATAAAAATGCTTACATTTTTTACTTATGACAAAGAAATAATGATACAACAGGGAGACAAACTTGTATACTAGTGTATGTTAAATCAGACTAGTACATCAGGATGCCCAACATTGGCTGCCAATATTAGCTTAAAACATGAATAGTGGTATCTGGATATTTGTGGGCTAACAACTAACAAGAAATAACATTATAGAAATGCTAAAAATATGTTTAACTTCACTATTATTTTTAAATTGTAAAATCATTTTGTCAAAATACCCATTTTTTTCGTTCAAAAGTGAAAAGCATTGGGTTGTGGTCTACTGGCGCACAGTGGCAAGAAAAGCACCATTTGTTTCTTATGCACACTGGACAATGTTCTTATCATCGAAGGCTCCTCTGTATCGCACAAAGCTGTCGACCAAAATAAAACCGCAATTTGTCAGTGCTTCCAGAATGCTCTTAAAAGAAGCACTAGGCTACCACTTTCCAATAAAATTCAGTCTGCGCATGTAGGTGGACAAGAATCACAGACAAAAAGAAAGTACTTGCAGTGTATTTACAAGGGGATTGCATCCTCTTTTGCTTCTTTTCTACAAATGGCGTTAAAAAAGGCAGAGAAAAAGCCAATGATTTATTTAAAGGGCCCAGGGGGATTTTGCCCTGTTGCTTAAGGGTCTTATGCACCACTGCTTTGAAGTACCGAGCAGTCCAAGGAAATGTATAAATGGACAGAGGCTGGAGATTGAAAGGCTAGGCTTTCAAACTTAGGGTTCATCAAAGATCACAAAAAGCTATTTGGGCTCTAAAAGGAAGTGGGTGTTTAAGTTACAGACATTCATCCACTCTGGCAAGTTGAAGGTACATTTTATCTAATATTACACTGTGTAGAATTTGTGAATAGCTGCAAGGTTTAGTAACATTTCACTTTCTGTATTTTTTTTTGCATTACAGCTGCATTCTGATATAACTAATATCTCCTCATCTCTGATGTTCAGGGGTTTTGCTCAGCCTCAAAAAGCCTCCTAATGCATATAAGTATACCATGAACTCATAAATGCACGCTTTTATCCGTCTAAGATGTAACTTACCGGAAATGCATTTACTTGACCTACTTATGATGTTGCTGTTAATATGTACTGTTGCCATCGTAAGAATAACAGTTAATAACAGTCTGAGCAACAGAGCAATTTCACACATCTGTAACATGAAGACACATGCACTTCAATGAACAAAAGGGTGTACAATAACCAATAAATATCACACTGACATCCACTCCCAGTGATTTTGTATAACTGTGCAGATTTCTAATCAAAACAAAGAATACAAACCTGATTAAAAGGTAACAAAAGCATTAAAATAACATCGGAAGTGCACAATATCATAATTACCCCACTATAATTTCCCCACTATGACAACACGGTGCTTGTAAAACTCCAGAGGATAATTATACAGCAGAAAACTGGATTCAAAGCTGCTGCAGAAATGTTGACAAACTCAAATACAGTTTGATTAAATGTGAGTCCACAGAAAAATGTACATGTTTCCAGACCAGCAATTTACAGAGTGACAGCTACATAAGGCCATGAAATGATTTCACACAGCAAGTAAATAATGCAGACATTTCTTAAAAATCACTGGACATACACGTGCTTATTAACTGTGATCACCACTGAATACAGATCAATCTACCTTGGAGAAAAGCATGCTCCAGTGAAGGGAAAAAGAAATCTCTATGTCAACCCTGTAATTATTCCATTTGTGAAGAAACAAATGGACAGTGCTGTCAAATATGGCCTTAAAGAAAATTCTACTTCAAAGGTTAGATTTGTAAGGAGGCTGTGCCCACAACACACATGGAGCTTGGTCTCCACCTACTGGCAAATAAAATAGCAGAGCCCCTCCGACAACAGAGGAGCAAGACTCTGGCTCCACACAAACATCAACACTAGCATAATGAAACAGACGACACAGCCAAAATTCAATTGATCATATTTTAATCTTTTGCCTATTACTATAGCCTTCAACAAAATATAGCTTTGCTCAGTCTCAGCACACAGCCCTTTTATACTGTTATGTTCACAAACGACATATAGTCACATGGAAATGACTCATGAACCAACCCATAAAACCCATGTATTATATATATATATATATATGTATATATATATATATATATATATATATATATATATATATATATGTACACATTCACACATGTATATAGTGTGTCTGACAAGTGCTATTTTACTTTCACCTCAAATTGCTTAGATCTGTTTCCAATCTCAGAATATATTACTATAACACCTGCTGTCTGGCATGGGAGAAGACAATGTCAAACCTTATCATAAATACAAGTGCAGTGACCCAAGGAACATATTATATTTTAAGCACTGGGTCAATGCTTAGAACGCATTTGCAATATTTAAAATGCACCACTAGTGTATTCCAAAAATATGCTCTGAGCAGAATATCAATCAAAACTGCAGCTTTCTGATTCTTGTATTTTAGGTGATTTTGCGAGCACTCGGCCTTTGGCTGTTGATATCCTTATCAACAGCCAAAGGTTATAAGACCACAAATTTGAAGGCAGATCATTCTGCACTACACACTCACAGAGCTGTGATCACATGTATACATGCTTGAGGCAAGGAGCAAACTCTTTCACCCCTCTACTTGCTCTGAGAATGCTCTGGCTTCGATGTAGGATAAGGAAATGTTTACAAAAATTCTATTTCCTTCCTTCTGCGAATAGCATGGACAAACTATATTTGCATTATAGTGCCTACTTAACACATAATATAAAACCAAAGCACTATCAAAGGACATGAGTGCCGCAATATGAAGCAATCCATGACAAAGAGCAACTTTACAGCCACTCAAAACAATTATTCTTACAACACTTTCTAACCAGATAGATATACTTACTAAACCAATTTCTAAACCGACTCTATGAACTTCTCCTTTGATGTGTGACAAATTTCTTAAATGTAACTGTTGCACCATGAACATGGTTTCCAGGCAGTTTGGCCATTAAATGAATTAAATTAATGACGGGACACAGCCCTGCATCATGACTAAGCCGAGAGAATTATTCCTTTTTTAAAACTCTCTATAAAGCAAGCCCTCGTTCAAAAAGAAAATCCCCAAACCAAGCTACAGATGGTAACAGAGAAAATCAGTGTTGTGTATATGTGATGGCCAATATACGATAGCCCCTTGAATGCTGGATTCACATGCAGCGTCCATGGTCTCTAAAAGACAATTTTCTGATGTCATCATACCAGTGGAAGTGGTTTCTTTGATTGGGCTGTCTGGGCAAGGAGACAGCTTGTCCTCCTTGCATTTGGCATCTCTGAACAGACGGTACATAACAGTGTTGCTGACAGGCACTTTAAGCCAGCATCTGCTAGAAATGTGTGATCTAGTGTCTTTGGCATGGTTGAATTTGCTATCGTCAGAGACAACAAACTTGTGTTATCCCTTAATATGACAATCATGAAAAAATTCTGTGGCACTAATAGCTTGGAGTAAGGAATTTATCAGACAGATAGCCTGGATACTGTCCCCGTGAATTCTAACCACGTGCAAATACTGGAATTATGGAGCGATCCATGGGGACTGCACCTGCCTTCTCTAATAGCAAGAGAACTCCAAGTTGCCCGACTGAATGCTCAACAAACCTACAAATGATACAGCACAAGCCAAAAACAAACAGTCAGTGCCAGTGAAGTGTTACCATTTCACTGAATGCAAGCTGAATATGACCAGCCTGGTGAAAGTACAAGAACAGTTGTAACTAGTGGTTATCTTGAAAAGTAACACAGTGACTAGATTTATGCAAAAATTAGGTTTCTTGGTTATGTGCACAGTGTTGTTTTTGTTGTTGTTGTTTAGCCGAGTCGAAAGGGCAAGGAATACAAGCCCTGAGATGACTGCAAAGGTTACCACAAGAAGAAGTGTTGGTACAGCCTATTTCCATCTTTAATGATAGAAGAGTAAACTCAAAATACCCAATTAGCAGTTGTAACACTCAGTGTCTATTGGGGGTGCGAGCGTCAAAATTAGAGCTGCAATTACCTTACTTGCCTCGATGGTGATATGAAGTATTTCACATTTGCACGCCCAAACTGCTGCTGCTGCTGCTGCTAATAGACCTTGTCTACACATTTTGACTTGTCGTAGCAGGAAAGGTGGACAAATTAAGTTAAGGATGGCTCATTTCCATCAAGTTTCTCAGTCATCCAGCAGGTTCAATACCAGAACTCAGGAAGTAGCTCAACTAAATGGACTGCAGTCATTTTTGATGTTATCAATTATGGATGTGCTTTTCCTGCTATGCCAAGCCAAAACATCTCCTGTTAAAAGAGCTTTATTTCCCATGCTATGTTGGATGCAGGTGTAAAAATGGTCAGACAATGACCAAAGCTCCTTTTTGTGGAGAACTTATAGCCTGCATGCAATCAATTGTTATTCCTTAAAGGCCCTCCACACTCACAGGTGTTCTCACTTTTCTTTCCACTTCGGGCTGATTGGATTTCTGCTCAGGCTGAAGTTTGGTGGAGCTTTATTGGAATTATATGAGGCTGCCAGATGAACCAATGAAAATGATAATAGTATAATGCAGAAGTAATAGACAAATGTCAATCAGGCTCAGTCTGTACAAGCACTCACTGTCCTCATACAATGTCTAATGAGGCAGGTGAAAACACTAAGAGGACTATGGGTATTTAGGACCTTTAAGAATACAACCACTGTGTTTTGGTGAGAACAATGAATGAAAAATATACTGTGTATATATTTGTTAAGGCGGTAACTTTTTCATTTATATTACTTTATGTAAATGTAGATTTTAGCTGATTCCACTTGCCCTACTACAGGTTATAAAAATAACATGGATGCAAACTTAAAGAAGGCAAGTCTACAGAAGACATCAACTGCCACTGCCAAACATAACATACCAAATCCAAAAGTGACACCTCTTTAAATTAGTGCTCAACACTCACAAACAACTACAATGAACTGACAATGGAGTATTTTTGCCACGGCTGTTTTAAGAGTGCTATGATAAACCTGATTAATCGGTCTCTTGAACGTTCTCATCAACTGGTTCTGTAAGCACAGAATTTTCCCATCCTGCTCTGACCGTCTTCACACGAAGGAGGAAGAAATTTTAGAAACATGCAAAGCAGCATACTGCTACTACTACTGATTCCAATGCGAAACATGAAAAAATACAAATTAAGTATAAACACAAATTGACAAAGAAATACATAAATCCAGAAAATAATGTTGAATGCTAAATCATTTCAAGGTTTGGCAAACAACATGCAAGAACTGAGTTATAACCATTTACTTTACCAAAAATATGTGGGGCCAGTAATGAAAGACCATGACAACAAAAGGTAGAGCCTGTCCATCATTTGTCCTCTTAAGTAGGTCATGAAAATAATTCACCTTTAGTTCACCAGTAACATAGTGATGGGAAAATTGTATGTGCTCCATCTATTGCACAAGTCACATCAAAATTAAAACGTCTTAGCATACTTTATATGCACCAGTAACTTTCATTTACTATTGACAGCTACAGTTGACTAATGAAGGCTGCAAGCTGCTCGACAGATTCCATTCATTTTACTGGTCATAGTGGGCATTTTGCCAGAAAACCGTGTAAATGTTTCATATCTCTGATATATTGTATCATCATGGAAAACAAACAATTCTGCCTGTCCATTTAAATTATACTGCAAAACGGGCTTTTAACCAATGATAACAACAGCACCGTCCCTTATAATGAATTGCTCTGGCATCAGTGAGCTATCATATGAGCTTTACATACATACATTAAAGTAGTAGACTGAATGAAAAATGCTCAAGAAATAAGTGACATGTGCAGTTGCCATTGAGATATGCTGTGTGAAAATGAGTTACTCTCGTTGGAAACAATGAGCTAGTGTGAATCTAAAAGTCACATTTTTACCCCACTAAGACTGCTGCCAGGCTCAGTAAAGCCCCAGGCGTTATTAAATAGGACTGGCACTACCATCAATCGAAAGAGGAGATCGGGTTGATATCATAGAAGACTGATGACACAAAATAGCTCCACACAATGCAGCCATTCAAATAAAAGAGTTAATTCAAGTTTTCGGTTCACCAGAATATCTCTTTTGTTAAGATGCAGACGTATATTCTATTTCTTTTTATTTACACGCATATAGACATTCATTAAGAGAATGCACTTACTGTAATAGCCATACAGCACAGTGTCTTCAATTTGCCCTCTTGTCTCATTGTTTGCAGCCCACTCCTGGATGGTCCCAAAAGAAAAGCCAAGGGCAAAAATCAGAATTAAGTGCAACAGTAATTAGACTAGAAAATTAGACTTTGACAAAAAACAACATGTATAAAATACAGAGTGATAATTAACCATCAGAGGGTGGCATGGTACATCTTCTGTGTACTGTATTAATTACCACAGTTTGTTTATCATCTTACAACCAACAATACAGAAATAGTGAATGACACACCAATTAATGAATTATGCAGAAGCCTGGAAAGGGTTAGTTCATTACAAACTAGCTCCAGCTATAGTGCTTTGGGAGCTTTGTTTATATAATGCCTTAAAACTGAATACAGACATAAAATGAGAAATGATGCAAAACTGACAGGCATGGGGGGAGTAACTCAAAGCTGTCAGACCTTTGTCTAAATCTATTTTTATTCATGTGTAGCACAGTGTGGGAAATTGTCCATAATACGCTCCAATTTCCTGCATTTAACTTTAAGAGTGACTTCCCTGTTTCGGATGAAAAAACTGTGAAAAACTGAGAAAAGCAAAAGATTAAAGGCCAGTTTTTGTTTTTTGAAGAGTAACAGCCTGCAGGAAAGTGTTTGTGTCATTTCTGCTGGTTTCTGCAGTGTCATGGTACTGCGTTGAGTCATGCTCAAAAGATCTTTTCCCATTAAAAGCCAGTATTATTATTCTTTCACTTTTCTGTTTACACAAGATTTCAGTACACAAGCTTCCACTTGCTTTTACACCTATTTTCTTATCTATACTTTTAGGGTTTTTTTCCCATGACAAACTATAATCACCAAGAAACTGGTTTTGATTAAGCAAATGGGGGATTTAGTTCCTGGTGAGTTGACATGAGCAGCCTACATTAGGTAGCCACTGACTAAACGTTACAAAAACACCCAAATAAACAGAAACAAATGTAATGACTTGGCAAAAAATTTATGAGCCAAGAAATGCATTCTACCCTTAAACTGGACAAAAGCTACATCCTTTTTGTCTAATTCTGAGAGAGTTACTTAGCTAAGTTAAAAGCTGCCTCAGGAAAAGTCGTTAGTATTCTTCCAATTGATTTTACTGGCGCTGTTAGCAGAACAGATTCTCACCTTGTAGGTACCGTTGGGATACTTCATGAACGAAACAAGGAATATATCCACTGGTAGGAGTGCAGACGTTATCAGAGCAATGGCCAGTGCACATATTGCAGTGATTGTTGAGACAACCTCACTCTCCTGACGACTTTGAAATTTCCGAATGTAGACCCAACAGAAGGCCAGGATCACCTAAAGAGTGGGAAAACCATTTAGTAATCAAATTAAAACAAATGGTCATAATAATACCATCACAAAGAAAAGAAAGAATGTGTCTTGAAAAAATTATTTGGCCTAAAGACGGATTTATGAAATTTACAGCCAAAAATATTACAATTGAATCTGAGAGACCATATGCAGTGCAAAAAAAATCGAATTCTTTATTTAGCATCTGCATACAATATCAGAAAGACTGACTTAATACAACTCAAAAAAAGGAACTAATGAAAGAACTGAATTAATGAATTGATGAAATGACACATTGTGATTAAAACAACTATAAAATATAATCACAACAAATTCTCCCTTTGGGTGGTTGACACTGATCAGTGTTGCAGTGCAGTTTGTTGAACTTCACCATATTGTGCTCTCCGTATTGTGTCCTACTATGCCTGATCAGGACTGCATGGCAACCCTGGCTCCAATGTGTATGTGCGTGTTTGTGTGTGTGTGTGCTGCTGACTGCCAGAAAGAAATACTCAAAGCAAAGTGTTAACACAACACGCAGGGAATTATATACTGAGAATAGCCTGACTGCAGGCGCTGTGGGACAGCTGATCTGATTATATCATACTCCCTTATCCTCTTTCAGCACAAGAGTGACACACACTAACTGTAGACCGACAGAAAATAACACAAAGTTGACTTTTCTTTTTTTAAAGTAGCAGGATTAATAGACACTCATGAATGTACTCATTTAATCTGCACTCTTAAACATGGAAAAAGACAGAGAGGGGGAGAGGGGTTGTTATTGTAACGGGCAGGAAACTCATTAGACTGAGAAGAAGAAAAGGGGGATCCAAAATGACAAGGTCATATTCAAGGCACACAAGCTGCGAGAAGTGAGGACACTGCTAAAACCAGTCCCTTCAGATCAAGGGCTGCCATTCACAGACAGGATCAATTAAAGGCCCGCAGCCTTAAGCCTCGGGCTGCTTGTTTTGCCAGGTAATGACGCAGGCTTTGCATCCAAATAAGGCCCACTGAAAGGTTTGTTCAAATAAAAAGGGGGCTGCTGCTGGTGGGCAGGGAAGTGGAGCAATTTATTGGCATTCAGGCATTCTTGTGCAAGGCTCCTGATTTTTGTGTGACTATGAATGACAGCTGAGGTAATGAGCGCTAAAGTGGGCAGTCGATTACCAGGCTGACCGACTTCAGGGCTCTTATCTACTGCTACTGAAGCCTGTAGATGCATAGAAAATAAAAGTATTACATATACATGCAGTACATTTGGTGAAAAAGACGCCTTCGCTTTATTAAAAGCACTAAATTATTCAGGATAGGACACTTTGCTTAACAGTTCATTATAATCCATGTGATGAAAGCTAACTGGGTAATCAGAGCAACTGGACTCTCAAGAACAATGTAACCGGAGATGTTCATGTTAATATATTATTGTAAAGTTGAATAAAACTAGCCGTCCTCTGACTTGTTATTGTCTTGCACTGCCACTGTTTCCAACAGTATGAACTATAAAAACACACTCAATGCTCACATGAGCGCTTCTTACACAACAACAGCCTGTAAGTGTGTCGCAGCTAACGCTAGCTAAAGCCAGTCACTGATAACACGTCAACCGAGCGAGCCTTCCGCCCGCTCACACAGCTCAGCCTCGACGCTGTAACACGCTCCGCCGCTCGCCGAGGCGACGCCGCGGCTTCGTGCTTGCTTACCAAGAGTACAAAGGTGAATATGGACCACCCGAGCACAGACTCGGAGAGCAACGACTGAGCCGCCATCTTCACTTCCTGCAATAACAAACCCACGTGCTCTCGTCGACGTCACCGCGGCGGAGGGCGAGCGGCGGTCGTGACGTCACAGAGAGCCTTGTCAGAAATATCTAAATACTTTTAGTTAAACTAAATGCTCAATTACAAGCAAAAGTTGTTGAAAAGTTTCATTAAATATCACATGTATTGTTGAAGCCGTTTCATATAAAGTTATGATTATTAGCAGTATTTGTATTAGTATTAGTAGTAGTAGTAGTAGTAGTGAATTGGAAATCTACTTCTAATTCATTATCATGTCTTCACAACTGAAATGTACTCAGCTGAAGTACAAGTTCCTCAAAATGAAACGTCAGGTATGTATATTTAGTTGTCAAGAAATCATTGTCAATACACAACAATTTACATCAGCACTCATTCATTCATTCATCTTCTATACCTGCTTATTCCTGCCACGCAGGGTCACAGGGTGCTCAAGGCTATCCCAGCAACTTTGGGCAAGGACACCGAGGGGAAATTCAGAGTTGCCAATTAACCTAACCTGCATGTCTTTGGATTGTGGGAGGAAGCTGGAGTACCCAGAGAGAACAGGCAAACTCCACACAGATGGGCCTGCCTCAACCGGGGATTGAGTGCTAATCACTACACCACCATGCCGCCCCCGTCAGTAATCATTAGTTATGAAATAACTATATATAATAATAATATATCTAAGGACAGAATCATTCAGTGTAGTACTGGTATGAAGTTAGTGCGTTTTCAAACTATGACACACACCATACTCATTTTCAGTTTTCTTCTAGTAAATCAAAGTAGGTCACGAGAAATTAGGGTGCAGTGCACCTGTAGCTGCATTCCCATGTGTAGAGCAGATCACTGGGGTAATACTTGCTATCAATTATCCACCACAATGTCCCACACCATCAAACAGCCACTGTCTTTGGTGTTGAACACAGTCTCCCAGCTGATGTGAAATTTCCCTGCATAATGCTTATTGTTAATAAGCTACATGCAAACATTTTAGTTTGTGCTCTCTTTTCTACCTCTCTTCTTTGGTTAGCGCTTTTCAGTCAGGAAAGGTGTGTTAGCTCTGACATTATATCCAATAATCAGTATGTAGTTTTATATTTACACCTGTGCATCGACATTACTCTGCACTGTGCGTCTGATGTGTTTGCCTAGATTTCCACCTGGGCCTCAGGAATATGCAAGACCAATATTTATTTTTCCCACGACCTGCTACGCGTCATTTAATGGGAAATGTAGTGCCATTTTCAATGAGTCTCACAATATAACAGAAATCAGTACCGTCAGATATTTCTGCTGCTACTTGAGAAACCTGTTAAGGTGTTTCTTCTGTTATATTCTCCAGCTCAATGACTAAAGGGGCCACAAATCCCTAAAAAACAGCGGATGTATTCATTTGAAGTGTAAAAATGCATTCATAGCAAAAAAGTTGGCTCTATAGAGCTATGAGCTTCTGTTTCATCCAGCAGGGGATCCCAAGTTATGCAGCAATGGGATTATATAAACTTTTCCAGACTCTATGTGAAGTGTAACAATCAGCGTGGGCTTTTTTGTGCGTGCAGAGAGGTTCCACCCAAACGCCAAGCACACTCACCATGTCTGTCAGTTCTTAACCAATTTATCTTGCATGTAGACCCCACGGTAACACAAAATGAAGAATTTGCTGTCTTTTCATTCTGCCACTCTTTTCACAGTTGTGAGTGCATGGCGTCAGGAGAAGTCTACTCCATTTATGAAGTACATTGTCCCTTAAATTACACCAGTCTAAGAGTGTGCAGTCATGCTTCGCCATGTCTGGAATTATTGAGACAAAATTAAATTATTACTTGAGTAATTACTTTTGCAAGGGGCAGACTATAACAGTCCACAGTGACATTGAGGCTCTAAAGTTTCTGAAAGTGAAAATAGTACTTCTCGATATTGTATTGGGGTGAAATGAGTCTGTTACTAATTGGAATGAGGAACATTCTTACCAGTTAATTAGTTGGTCGCTATTGGTTTGGACACTTTCAGATTCAACACTAAAATCAATAACCCTATATCTAAACTTCATGTCCCGGCCTTTAAAATTTTTAATTAAACTAATGTAATTTGTTCACAACCCATTATTCACCTGCAAAGGGGAAGGTAGGTCTGCCTAATTCATGCAACCTTTCAAAACTGCAAATGCCTTTATCACGCAGCTTGGCAATGTGCCCTAATGGAAACCATGTTCTAAGTCTATTAAAAGGAGCTTGCTAAGAAATAGGTAGGGAATTCTCAAGATTTCTGTCAATCAAGGAATGATTTGGGGATTAGATGACTTACATTTGATAAGGTCTCCAGGCTTTTTTGTGTATCCTTATTTTAATTTCATAATGGTATTCATCTGCAGGTTGTGAGCAGATCACAAAACCACTGTTAGCAATTTCATGTTCTCTCCAGAGGATGATAGATCTGTCGTGGAAAAATTATAGTATCACATCCACCTCTCATCCACTCTTCTCTTTTTTGACATCCAAACCATTTGAAGAGCACAAGAGATGCTGCAGAAATGGCCTCTAATATGTCCGATAGCTGTGGCCCTGAAGTGCTTGCTCCCCTATCAAATTTGTCCTTTGATTCTGAAAATGAAAATGCTCTGTCACCATTTAATGTGACCCTCCTCCCACTGATTGGGTGAGAAAATAGATGGAGCTTGTGATTAAAACATTCAGTGACAGAGGACAGGGATTTTGGTTGGATGTGGAATGGGTGTGTTTTGTACACATATACATACACACACACACACACACACACACACACACATAGATTTTCTCGTTGTTTTGTGGAATAAATGACCTCCTGTGACCCCCCTCCCTCCCTCTCTCCTC
>JAOXYL010000039.1:9555516-9570612 GCA_028564955.1 Terapon puta | reverse complement strand
TTGTGTGCCAATATTTACTTTTTAAGCCTGGGTGAGTTTTTACCTGCCAATAACACACACACACACACACACACACAATAAGAAAAAAAAACACTTTAAAGGCATGAATTAGGCCCTCCATTCAGAATATGTGATCAGGTGATACCACATCAAAAGAGGCTGTTCAATTCCTCGCACCTGGCTCTGTTAAACACCCTGTTTGGCCATTTCTCTTTTTTTTCTTTTCTTTTTTCTTTTTTTTCTCTCCCCCCCTAACGTGAGCGCACGGAGCGGTGGGTCCCTCTTGTTTGCTCAAGTCCGTGTCAGTGCATTTCAGTAATAATGACAGAGTGGGAGGGCCACTCGGTGCAACTAATAAGGACCGCGATCCAGCCGGCGATCCCACTGTGACTTTTATTTCCAAGTCCTGGAATCCGGAATCAGACTGATCGTAATCACACATGGATTATGCCCGTTTCGCTCCTTTCTGTCTCTTTTTGCCTTAGAGGAAACTTTCCCAGCGACTGTAAGTACTTGCAGAGCGCGTTTCATTTCACATTTTGGAGAAACAGAAAGAAGGAAAGAAATGTAAAGATGAGCACGAGAACCTATTTGATAGCTTTTTAAATGTTATTTCGTCACCTTTCTTTGTCGCCGGCTCTTAAAAAGTGTCCGGTCCTTTATGCGTGCTTTGGTTTGGTCCAAGTTGCGCGTTCAGCGGGACGCACGCCGTCCAGAGCGGCTTGTTTTCTGATTTACGCTCCCTCTGCGGCAGGGAACACACACACGCACACACACTCACACACACAGTCACACACACCGTGCTGCACCACTTGTTAACATTAAAAAAAAAGTGCCAAACGTGCGGGACGCCAAATCAAATCCGTTATTGTGAAAGAAATTATAATGATAATAAAACAAATCAGCCAATCAGCGGCGCGCGCTCAGACAGGCGCTTCTCGGGATAACGCGGGGTGTCACGGCGGAGTTGGCGGGTGAGTGATGGGGGAGAGAGGCAACTTTGACGTGGTGGCTCGAACCTGCGACTGTGCGCGAACACGCACGAACAACGATGCTGCGTGTTTGTCGGTGTCACACAGCAGGAGGCAAAACAGCCTGCTGCAGCCGAGCGCCACTTTAACTCAGTCCTCAGCTGTGAGGCTCATGTCATGTAAATGTGTAGTGCAACTGTGGCCGTGTAGGGCTCGTGTTTGCAGAGCTGCTAGCGTGTGTGTGTGTGTGTGTGTGTGCGCGTGCGTGCGTGCATGTTGCCGAAATGGCCGGAATAACATCGCGCCCTCGCACAGACGAGGAACGTGACACCTCTGTAGTGTCGCTTGTCCACTGCACCCATAACGTGGTTGTAGTTGTAAGTAGCGTGGTCACCACCTTCCCCTTCCCATCCCACCCTCCCCAGCGCCATGATACCAGGGGCCTGCAATGCAAAACTTTCATGATCCAGTGGGAGACAAAAATGGCTGGCAGCTTAAATCATTTTGCATAAAAGCAGCTGGAGAATCATGGGAACTTGCACCGGCTGAACTTTGTGAGACACTTTGCGCGTAATGATGAACTTCATGTGTTGGTCCGTGGAGGTCAGGTTCATCGCTTGCTCTGTCTTCAGTGGCAGAAGCTGAATGTGCACCAGCAAAGAGGGATTATAGTCTTTGCAGTGGGATTACAGCTGTGTTGTCACAATACGACGCTACATGCAAAATGAATCAAATAAATAAAAGCATGTTGGTCATTTTGAGTCGCTTTATTTTCTGTAGGACTTGGCGAACAGATCTAACCCGCTCTGTTGTTGTGTGAGAAGTATCGTCAGCTAGATGATGTGTGAGGCTCTGCGTTCAGTGGATTTTCTTCCCTCTCTTTGAAGTCCTTGAAAGTCTTTGAAAGTGGACAAAATAAAGAAAATCCACTTTTCTTTCTCTTTGCGTTCTCCCATCGCCACTGCTCTGGCTGCGCACCAGTTTTGTCATCCTTCAAGCTGCTCGAAGTTTTTTGTTTTGAGGTGAATATTGAGTGCACTTCACTGACTTTACTGTGGAGCAGGCTCTCGGCGGGATGACTTAACCCGGGAAAAATTCGTACCTCTTTTGCAATGGCATGGGAGCAATGCTGAGGATTTGGTTTGGCGGCGTAATCAAATGGCCGACTTTGTAACTGGAGGCTTCCAGGTTGGATCCGTGCGCGTGACGTCCTTGACCAAGACGCTGCCGACGGCTTACAGATCAAAACACAACAGAGTGTTAATGGAG
Organism: Terapon puta; assembly: GCA_028564955.1. Taxonomy (NCBI): domain Eukaryota; kingdom Metazoa; phylum Chordata; class Actinopteri; order Centrarchiformes; family Terapontidae; genus Terapon; species Terapon puta. The sequence goes on along the minus strand of JAOXYL010000039.1, from coordinate 9,568,372 downwards.
TACTACAGAAACAGAGATCAAGGCTTTGGCAGTGCGACTAAAACCAGACAAAAGAGCGCGCAAGGAGCCAGCACATCGCACATACAACTGCCCTGCAGCTCACAGAGTAAACTTCATCTGGAGTGTAAATAAGTTCATGTTCAGGGCAGAGCAGACCTCTGAAGGACTCTGTGGCGGGGTATTAAAATGACATTATCGCTTCACCACCTCGAATAATGATGAAAAGGGCACAGACTCTCTAACTTGTTGTCAGACATGATACCGCTGCATTGTGTGGTCTTTTCCTCGCTGCAGGCTGTGTTCTGAGGTGCGTCAGCACACCTCCACAGCCAATTTGTTGCGGTGACAAACAGGCCTAATGAATTACAAAGTGTCTGTGGAGAATAAGAGGCGGCTTCGCTCACTAGTTAACAGCCGAAAACCTTATATATAAACATAGGGCATAATGATTTAGCTGCAGTATGGACGTCTCCATTTGTCACGGTATGGCAGGTGTTCATGGAAACTAATGAATGCAGGGCTGCATGAAGTGCATTCTGCAGGCTGAGTGACTTTACATAAATACATAGAGGCTTTAGGGACATGTGAGTAATGGGAGAATCAATACAACTTGGGATTAATCTTATGTTTTTAAAAATAAAAGAGAGCTGATTTGAGGACACTGACCCAGATTTGAAGGGCTGAATCCCTCAAAGTTTTATTCATATTGTTTCAGAGTTTGACTAGCTGAAGGAGTTCAGATTCGTGCAAGGCATGAGCTTCAGTCAGTATTTCAGTTTGAAGATTTAATTGAACTGACTTGTGAAATAATAAAAAAAAACTATTCTGTTTGCATCCAGGTTTTGAAGTGGACTGCTTTCTCAATTCAGAGCCATGATCGGCTTGTTAAGATGGACGGCTTTCCTTTGGACCGTAAATTCCATTTCTTGCACGTTTGGAATGGCAGTGAGCGAACAAACAGGTATGTGTGTGTTTGTGTTGTCCAGAAACGTACGTCTTCCAACAGAGGACAGCCATTTTGAAAACCCTTTTTACCTTAACTATAGAATTAATGATCTCTCTATAATGTTGAGATGAAGAACGGACAGGATGACACGGTGTTCAATATTTTATGATTCAAAGGGGTTTGTTCTTAAAATATATATTAAAACTTTTACCTCACAAATCCACGAGTAAAAGATAACATACGCACGCTGTTGTTACAATAAGCACAGCCTTTCCTTTTTAGATGATGAATTTAGATTCGATTTAGATATTTTACAAAGCATTTATGGTTCACAATGTTTTAACAATGGTAAACCAGCCTTTCTAATGCTATTATTTGGTAAATCCACTTTATATGTTTGAAAAAGACTGAGAATGTGGGAGCTGTGAACCAAAACTTCAGTCTTGTAAAAATATTATGGGGCTATCAGTATTCATAAAGTCAGTCTCCATTTAATTTTCAGTAAAGCAGAGCATATCTGGGCTCGCCTCTAAATTACATCTCAGTGTCTTGTCTCTGTTGGTTATTTTTTCCAAAGTTTAAACTAAAAGTTTTAAAGATTAATGGAGAAAGTGTGAATTGATTTTCTGCTCTGATGTGGATTTCTCTAAAGGATGTTGTATTTCTAAAAAAAAAATAAAGCTGAAAGGCGCGGCACAAAGTGAATTTATAAGTCAATTTATCATTTGCTTTCCAATAAGACCAATAAAAAGGTAGAAAAAAAACACGAATGAAGCTCTTCAGACAGCACAACCATCGTCTTTTTGGCTTTCCTCTAGATGGCCCGTGTCCCCCCTTGGCCGTGGAGGATCACAGGTTTTCGGATGTTTTAGATCGTCCCCTCGAAATCACAGGTACGTCCTGAGCGGCCACGGTCGTTCTGCATGTCAGACAAAGTCAGCATTGGCTCGTTTAAGTCCGGTGACACGTTGTAATCCTGTTCACAGGATTTGATCTCACAGAAAAGTTTCTTCTCCGAAAGGGAACGGTCACAGAAGACCTGCCGTCGTATCGCCTGGGAAGCAGTCCGCTCATTAAGCCAACAAAGTGAGTAGCACGCGTGTTTATGTTCTGCATCGTCGGAGTTCGGATGTTGTGCTCTTGACGGCATTTGAGGATAACCCGGCCAAGTGGCCCGCATCTGCTGCTTCATTTCTCCCTCTCTCTTGCTCTCTGACTATGGAACTCGTGCACAATATAAGCATCCCATAAGGTGCAGTCGCCCATGTGTGACAGAGGCTGTGAACAGTATTAGACTGCGGTGTTCATTTGGATTAACATGCAGCCTATTACCACTTTGCTCCCTCCTCCACAGCCTCTGCAGATGGAGTCTTGGCCATTTCTCCTACGTCAAGCAACTCAGATTTCGCAAGGCCACCCGATGCTGTAAAAATAGCTAAAACGTGATAGATCTCCGTTGTGCAGAGCGCGATGGGGATTTAAGCTTGCTTTCCTTCGGATCCGGTGATATTCGAAGAAATAAAACAGCGCAGCCGTAACTGGATTTCATGAAAGGGCTGACTTGAGGCAACCCAGATATGCCCCGCTCAGAGCAATAGTTCCATTTGCCTTGGCTAATAAGGGCAAGCTGTGAGGTGAGCTGTTAGACAGGGAATAATTTGAACAGAATTAATATATATTGCGTTTATTCTAGAAATCTCCTAAGGGCAGAAAGTGGGACATAAAGGAATGGGAGAAAAAGTCTGAGCACGTATATTAAGACAGGAATATTAAAATAACTACATAAATGACACACTGAGGTGGCATTTACCGAAGACCTTTATTCCCCTGGTCAGCTGGTCGCGCCGCTCTGCGACTTCACCTTGATACCGATATGATGATATAGGGGGGGATTTAAATGTGATATAATATTTATAAAGGGCCTATTGCACTTTTACATTTTGCACCATCCTGTGGTTGCCAAGGCTTTACAGTGATGTTTTGCATTTTAAAAGATATAAGTATTTTGATGTGTTGTTCATTGTTAGGTGTCCTTATGTTGCAACAGTGAAAGAGAACACTTCATTCTCTCGGGAGGGGGAGGATATTTTTAGCATTTTTACATGACACGCAACTGTAAACATTTACTGCCAGTCTCTCTCGCTCTCTCTCCCCCCGCTCTGGCTAGGTGAAAGAATCTTTGAGCCAGGTGATTTGTGATCTCCCTCCCTGTTCAGTCAGCCGGCCGAAAATACATTTACCTCAGCCCTTCCCTCAGTCTGGGCCCATAGTGCAAGAAGATGCTGCTTCTCAATGACACTGCTGACAGTGTCATTGGTTATAGTGGCAGGACCGCGATCCCTCTCATATCCAATTATCTAAGTACTTTGACAGGTGATACCGCATGTCAGCTGAGGAAGTAAAGCGAGGGCAATTGCACGAAGCAGGAGGCCCCTCTGCCCCCGCCATAGCCGCTAAGACATTGCTCACTTTACTCGCAGGATATGCAGCGATAGATGCTCGACTCGCCGGATCTGGCTAATGTTCTGCCAGCTCCTTGGCACGCTCCGCGTCATGGTGCACGGATCGGAGCTGACACCCTCCAGGAGCATTTCTGCGAGGCGACAAATTGCCCTACAAAACGCAACGTGTATTCAGAATGTGGCTCCATACAGCGTTAAAACAGCGTCGGAGCTGCCGTCTGTCTTTAGAAGCGTATATATGTTTGGCCTTGTGCTCCGTACATCTTGCATGAGCGTCTATCTCATATTTATGTCTGAGTCATATGAATTTTGCATTTAGATTTCTGTCTTCAATATATGCATGACAGATTTTCCTGTATATCAAGGCACTTCAAAACATTTCATGGTGTTTTCACCAATTGTGTGCTTTTCTGTCCCTCTGTTTCAACAATGCTCTGATTTTTACAGTCTAATTTTGCAAAACAAAACACATCCATTTATTAAGGTAGAATGCAAACTCATCTTTTAAATCTTTTTACATGTTCACTTTTTTTTTGTGCTTTCCGCTAGCTCTACCTGGAGAATATTCTCAGGCCTGTGTGTTCTCTTCTAGTCTCAGAGATGAAAACAAATCAAATAAAATTGTCAGCATACCGCTTGGCACAAAACGACTTGCATCGATTTTCCTTTAATGTAATAGTCGTTGCTCATTTTGAAATGAATTAACACTTCCTTTTGTGACTGCGATTTGGTTCGCGCCACCGTCATCAAAGCTTCCAGTGACAGCCAAAAACGGTAAATGGGATAGAGTGAGCTATGTTCATATTATGTGGAGGTGCGGCAGATACGGTGTTTTGAAATGCAGATGCAGAGGAGCCGCTGAGACTGAGGCACAGTGTATCAAATCACCAGGGTTTGTGTTTGTTTATCAATCTGTGGCTTCAGTGGTTTGTGACTGTCGTGTCAGCTAATTAATCATGTGGGCTTACTGCAATCAATACTGTGTAGCCCTCTCGCTCTGAGCCCTTGCATAAGCATCTTACTCCTGCCAATTGCAGTTTATGAGCGCTTGCCTGTATTTATTTATTTTTTCATTTTCTGCCTGGAAATTCGTATGTTCACCTCAGATACCTTTTAGCCTTCGGTTTAACACATGCGAATGAAGCGCTTAAACGTACCTGCGCTTACCACAAGCTCCAGACAGAAGTTGTAGAGAATCCACAGGTTAAAGGGAGCGGGCAAGTACAGGTTCAGACTGGGGATCCAAGGTGACAAGGGTGTGAAGGTGGAAGACACAAAGCAACATTGGCTATCCGGTGGAAATGGGGTAATTGGGGGAATGAGGAGCAGGTGAGCATTTGCATGTGGGCGTCTGGTGATTGAGACCCACGAAAAGGTCCGAGGGCATCCAACGGGTGGATGGATGATGGCAGGCCTGGGGGCAGTGAGAAGTTGCTGGAGGCAGGGACGCAGGGGTAAACTGAACAAAATAAAAGCAAGGCTGATGTCCTGATGACTCGTCTAATAGTCAAAGCAACGTTTCTGCCATGCCAATGATTTCCCTACCAATGAGCGATTTCACATTTTGTAAAGAACAATTCCAAGTTGATCGGAGGGAACAAATGGCCCTAAATGAATTTTACGGCTTGCAGTCACAGTGGCAGATCACATGTTTCCGAAAACGTCTCTCGCTCGTTGCCGTTTCAGTCTTATCTTACGCATCTCAGCAGCACGCATGCACTGCTGTTGTATAAGTCTCTTCACTGGCAGAAATCTCCAGCTGATTTGGCCCGATGAGTGGCAGTCTTCTATCGTCCTGGCGAGCACAGCACTTCCACGTTTAAACAGGAGAGAGGACTCGTGCTGAGAGGAAGTCCTCATCCTCGCTAGCATGAATGATGCATTTAGCGTATAAACCGACATGGTCGAGCCCCACTTTGATCTGTCAGAGGATTGAGTGTCAGCGATAGGGATGTGAGCCAACTAGGCTAACGTCTGAGGTTTGATTGTTTCAGCGGCGGCAATCTGATTCCTCCGGCTCATTTAAAAGAATCCCCCTGGATAGGATTTCTCACAAGCCAGGACACTAAAGCCGCTTCCGGGAGATTCTCTACCAGACCGGTAGTGTTGCTGTGACATTCTGTCAAACCATTGTCTCTGATTATACAAGGCGTCGTGGCAGCCAAGCAATATGGATCTTCAAAGACGTTTTCCAAGAGCGGTGATAGTTTCCAGAAAGCACACGGTCGCTCCTTAGAAAAATGGAATTAGTTCCGATTATAGCTCTCATGGTAGTGAGGGTGTTGCTCTGTGATCTTTTGTGCCTCTCCTGATTATTATTATAGATCTCACAATCTCACAACATACAGTTCAAACACACACTTGTTCAAAATAGTTGTCTAAAACACATTATCCAAAAAGATGCGGGTTTTTTTTTTGTTTTTTTAATTCGCTTTTCCTCACTGCTGTGGCTGTTAATAATGTGCCAGGCTCCACTACTTTACACTGTAGAACAAAACCCTCTTGTGTATTAATGTCACACGACTACTGAACATGATCAAGGAGGCAGATTGGTTCGTTCCAAAACATTTTTTGCCAATGCAGATTAGTAAAAGATGAATGAGCTGGCAGAATCACGTACAGTGTATCGTAAGAGCTGTTTTGGCTTTGGAGCTGGGAAAATGAACCCTTCTCGTTTACTTATGATAGCTTACTTAAACATGCAGGGTAGTGTCCAAAGTGTCAGGAAAACAGTGTTCAAACCAACACACACCGAGTTTCAGGTTGAGCCATTTAGCCACAGATGGCAGTCAACACGAGGTCAAGAACTTTAACCCTCCGGGCCCTTAGAGATCAAGTGTGCCACGCTGTAGACAGACCGTGTTTTGAAACAAGAGCAGACTTAGTTGGAGACTTTGCGAAGAAGTGTGTGAATTGCGGGCTCTGAACAGAAAACAGCTCTGCAGTGTATTCTGCCGAGTGTCTCAGTTACATTAAACCTGCTGAAGTTTATCATCTTCCATAAGTTGCACTGCAGTGCACACGCGGTTGGAGTTCGCGTTTGCATTTTTCTTTTATGTTATTCCCCGCCTATCATAATAATGTGTAGTACATTTGGTACAAGCAGTTACTGTAGGTGCAGCATGGAAAATATTCAGCGTTGAATTTATTTTATGAATCCTTATTTTTATAAATTACCCTGCCACTTTCCATATTGATTCACAGCTGAAATAGTCCTTTAGCCCTCGGGCAACAAATAACCTTCCCAGTCCTTGGCCTCTCAAAGAAGCATTTGATTTTTCGAGAGCTTTAGCTGGGAGTATTTATCATTTTAGTCATGTACCGTTTACACCGAAATCTCAAAGAATTCAAGGGACACAATAGAAGAGGGTATGAAGCTCTGAGAGAATAGGAGATGATATATTGGAGTGAAAACTAATTTCCAACCTGTCTGAAGAAACTCTCTCCCTCCCTCCCCCAGGCTGTGCTCTGCCTTCTCAATGACCTTATCATTGCATTATTATTATTTTTGCTGATCTTGATTTATTATGTTTATGCTCTTCCACTTTTGACTGTTAATCTGAGTCTGGAGTTAGGGCTAGGGTTAGAGTATTTTGAAGGGTACAATGTTTTGTTGTCCTTTTTTAAGCAATGTATAAAATTAGGAGGAGACCGGGGGTGTGGGCTGGGAGATGGCTTGAATAAGCTGTAATTCATACGAGGGTGGGTGTGATTTGAAATATGATGTTGTTTTTCCTGTATATTCTCTGTTTTCTCTGCGCATTATGCTCCTGCTGGAACACATTTTCAGCAGCGAGCACGCAGAACTGTTATTTGACTTTACGGAGCAGCTGAGGTCATACACATAAACCCGTAGCCCGCATCAAACGATAACCCTGTAACTGCAGCACACGGTGCCTCGGCGAGGTAAAAGATTGGCTTCTCCGACTTTGGATCAATTTCTACATGTTTTCATTATCTGAGTGACAGAGGAGCCAGTATAAAAGTCATCAAGCTAAATGGAATCAAGTTGGTCAGGCTTATTTATGCGATCGGCTCCGCAGCCGGAGGATATTGAAATGTTTTATTGATCATTGAAGTTGATTGGCTGGTTCATTGTTCAGCCACTGAAAGCTTTCAAACAGCTGGCTTTCAATACTGAGAAATGATACTTGACACGGTTATCTTTCATCTTTATGATGTTTTAATTCTAGATTTGGTATTTATATTCAGTGAGATTTTACTGTTATTATGATGTTGTTTGTTTTCTTTTTTTTTAGATTAATATTTCCAAATGGGCTCTCAAGTGAGTATTCCCTTGTCACCATCTTGCGGGTAAGAAGAACCACAAAAAAAGACCGCTGGTATCTTTGGCAGATATTCGACCAGTCGGGAGGCAGTCAGGTGGGCCCTGCTCTATGCTTTAACATCACGTATCAGTTTCAGCGTTTACAAATATTCTCATTCACTTCATCGCAAGTTTTTTTTCTGAACCCGTTTTTGTTCCTCAGGTGTCCGTTGTGGTCGATGGCGGCAAGAAGGCGGTGGAGTTTTCTTTCCAGGGCCGGCTAAAGAATGCTCTCCGCTACACATTTAAGAGCCGTGACCTACATGCCCTCTTTGATCGCCAGTGGCACAAGCTGAGCATTTCTGTTCAGAGCAACATAGTCTCCGTTTACATGGACTGCAAGCTAATAGAAAGGAGGCTGACGGATGAGAGGGACAACGTTGACCCCAGTGGGCGCGCTCTCATCACTACGCGGGTGGAGGATGGACGGCCTGTAGATGTAGGTCCCACGCAGGACTTTGTAGCAGTGTATTTTAGCTTTGATCAACAGCGCACATATCTTCACAGAAATCTCTGAAATGCACTTCCGGCGCTTTCAACAGATATTTGAAACATGCCTCAGGGACACATTTTCTTAATCTGTGTAAATCCTCTATTGTGTCATGCATGTGACACTCATTCTCAGAGGTGCCCCAAAGAGCTAAAAAAAACCATTAGACCAGCTATGGCATTCGGTCACCATGGCTTAAGCAGCATTACCAGTGAGCTTCTCAGCCCCTGTGATTTGTAAAGATGTAACTAAGTACATTTCAAAGAAATCTGAGGATTCAAGTTTTCAGCCTTTTATTAGATGTTCGTGTCAGATTTAGGTGTGATGTTTTTGAACAGTGAGGGCAAAGTCAAGCTGACAATTAAACAATCTGCCGACTGTCTTGACCAGTGAAGAGCAGATCATGACGCAATGATGGAGCCTTTTCATGACGCTGCGGTTTTCCTTTAATGAGAGCTCTTTTCCACAGATCGAACTGAAACAGTTTCTCATCTACTGTGACCCTTATATGGCAGAAATGGAGACCTGCTGTGAGCTACTGGAGCCCAAGGTAAAGTTATATAGTGTTTCAACATGGTAAAAACACTCAGTGTTTACAAATGTCTGTAATGAATAGTAAAAATTTATGATGACATTTCTGTTCTTCACTATATATAATGCATTTCACTACTCAAGAAATCACATGAGAAGAAACAATATATGGCTGCCATTAAAATTTGACTTTAAAATGACTTCCCCCTATGCTGTGTGATGAGGCAATGACAGCGTAACAGGGTTTTTGTGTCGTCCACAAGGGTATGCGTCCCCAGATGGGAACTGAATAACAGAAATCCTCCATCAGCATAGAATCAATAAGAGCTAACGTTACAGTGATTCCAAATGGGGAGATGATCTTTGACCCCTTACCATGACATGTCTCCTTAAGCATGCTGTCATGTCAGTGTAAAGTTACTCTTAGGGAATGGTCACAACCTTGAGGAGGACTAATCTCTGTCTGCCCTCTCCTCTTAGTACTTTCTAAGTTTCATTGCACAGTGTCCATTTTAGATTTATTATGTACAGCTTGATGTAAATATATGCCATCTAAAACCTAGGTATTAACAGTACAACAGTAACAGTACTGTATAACAGTGGATTCTTTTGCCCTGTAGTGAACATGATAAAGGAAGGTGTCTAAATGGTGAATTTTCTGTATTGATCCAGTGTGAAGCCAAGAAGACACTTAATGGGACTTCCCCTCCCCTGGTTACAGCCCAGCTCCCCCAGATGCTGTCTCAGCCAGCCTCACAGTCAATTGACAGATGTCACTGTCCAGCTGAAAAGGTACAATCAATTCCACCCAACAAGGGCCCCTAATTGAGTAAGTGTAATGTCTATTGTAACAGAGCCAGTGCTGATTTACACAGCATGCAGTCATTCCTTTATGGGCACTAAACAGCCAGTTAAAGGACATTTATACTAAAAAGCATTTTTTAAACGTCAACCAAAGGTAGTATGGCCATAATCTATTAGTAAACACAGGTATTTTTCCAAACTGTTCAGGCATGGTAAATCTGCAACCTGCTATAAATCTGCAAAGTGCAAAAGGATTCTTTCAACTGCAAATATTAATGTTAGACTAAAATGCAAATTGAGACCTGAAAGCTTCAAGCCCTCTTTGAAGGGAGCAGATGGTACAGCTCTAAGGTGATGTCCAATTTCACACCCAGCCTCTTATGATTTCAAAATTTTGCCTTTAAGTTACAAACAGAATCAACTTTGCATAAGCAGCCAGAAGAACATTTTGGGGTGCGAGATTGCAACATGATGTCGCCACTGTGCTGACAGTGTTATTTCTATCAATAGAAATCGATTTTACAAAGTAGAATATGCTCACATAGTAAAGATTATACACTTTCAACAAACTCTTTGGTTCTGTAAAAGCTACAGCGCTTTACTGATCAATAATTCTTTTCATGGTAAAACATCTTGGGTCAAGTATGTGTGTGCGGAACATCTACAGAGTCTGTTGAGAGAGCGGCAGCTTCTACAAAGCAAGAGTAAAAGTACAGAGTGCTTTGTGTGATGTGTTGCGCTCAAACAAAACTATGCACTTTCACATATCACTATGGCAGCAGAAGCTAATAAATGAAGAATCTAGATGTATTCCCAGGTCTAAAATGGTCATCAGAATTCATGCAAAACAAAAACAAAATGTTATTTACTTTCTATTTCCTTCCTTTAAAAACACGCGGTACCAGAAAAGTAAAGGAACCTACTTTCAGCGATCTTTTATCTCATGTTTTTTTCAGAAATTCACAAATGTGAGCAATAAACAGAGATCCAATAGCAGTGGATGAATTTTATCTTTGATTACGAGACATCTTTTAAGCCTACTGATGTATTCTGTGTCCACAGGGAGATGCTGGTCTTCCAGGTGTAGTTGGACTGCCAGGACAAAAAGGGGATAAAGGAGACAAGGTAAGATGATATATGCACTTATTTGTTCTTGTTTATTCAAAGGGAAACATGCCGGGGTTAAGTGAATGTTATAGATGCAATATTTTCACTGCAATCAATATTTAAGTTGGTGGTGAGCATCACGTTAACATTCACAATTCACGGTGAGTCATACATAATGCAGAAAAATGGATTTAATCATATAGAGTATTATCACAGGGGCACTGTGCTGTGTTCATCGTTGTAAATAACCTTACTTTAGTTCTCAAGTGATGCTCTCAACTGTGGCCAAGGGTTTTCTCCCTCTTTTTCCAAGACAGTTGCAAGGCCTAAATGTCGAGAAAGAGAGCAAGTACCTTCAGGACAAATTTATACTTTGTCATAAATTCATTGTGAGAGGAGGAATACGTCTCTCTCCCAGCAAGAAAATGTCTAAGCCGTAGTGTCTGACAAGTTTCATGTTCGGCACTCAAGGTCCTTCAGAGATTCTACCATGCAATTACCTTCACAAGGTGAATTTTCTCCCAAATCTCCCAAGCTGTGTGAATTGGGAAATCATACATTCGTCCAGTCGGGAGAAAAATAGGCAGTTCAAAAAGGGAGTGATCCTTTCTCTGTGACAGCTCAATGGACAGGTGGATCTGTGGATGGTAAATGTCCAGCCACGGAAAATTGTGGGTGTTGAATTGTTGGTTGAAAGACGACAAAAACCCCCATAACTGAACCACCAAATACCCAGACAAAAAAAGTGTTATTTTTCCCTAGACAAATCACATCGTTTGGAGTACGAAATCCCCTTTTAGCTGTCTGTGCAAGGTTAGAGAAAGAACCAAAGGAGAAAGCATTCGGGTATGAATGGAATTCACAGGGATGAACAGGTGGTGGTACTGTATGCCTGATAAGACCAGATGGCTTTTGGGGTCAGTGTCCTAATTACCATGATGTGGCTGTGGGATTAAGATATGCAGGATGACTGCTAGACTTTTGTCTCTGGAAAACCACTCATTCCTGGAAGGCACAAAGGCGACACACATGTGGGTGTAAAATCATTATACCTGGAGAAACTGGCGCTGGAATGTGGAATAAGGGTATTTGTGCTGTCCTCATAGAGAATTGTCGCCACTGTTAAAAGTGCCATAATGTTTAATGCTGTTTATCCTGTAAACAGCACGAATCAGGCACCACTGGTCCAGACACTGAGGACTGGCTAGGTCATTGTTCTGTCTTAGATTGTGTGAAACTCATCAGAAATGTCAGCGCGAGATTTCTAGATTGTTATTAAAGCAATTCAGGATCAGCATTTAGAAAAACGTGAATAATGGGCATCTGTCATTTTGATTTTTATACATTACATTTTGTATATGTTATACATTATATTTATTTAGTTATATAGTTAGATGACAGCTCCACACTCAAAACAGTCATACATCTTGTGAGAAATCATTTTCTTGCATTTTGTAGTCAGGAATATATAAAGTCACATTCAAAACTGTGTGTGTATGGAAAAAGATTGTACTAATCAGATTTGTAAATGTATTATAATTGGCCTCTAATGACTCTTAATTGACCTAGCAGGGATCAGCTCTCAAGCTGTAATGTGTCTCTGTATGTGCACATGAGTGTGTTGGTGGTAGTGGTGATTAATTACTTGCTGCTAATTGATATGTCTGGATTCAGCGGGCAAAAATGAAGCAGGCGGTTTTACATTTCACAAAAGGCGGCACATGTAGCAGGTAAAATTAGGTATTATTTTGCAATTGGTTAAATGTTCCCTGAGTTAGATTTGGGCTGAAGCAAACTATAAGAGCGCACCTGAAGGACACATCCTTTATCTGCAAAGATCACCTTGTTTCAAAAACAGCATGCTCAGAGTGCACAGGGTTGTAGATTACTAGACTGTTATGTTGCTCAACAGTGATTTAAACATGCTTTTCTCGGCACAGGCTATTCTGTTTATTTATTTATTTATTTTATCATTCCTGCAGGCCATACCGTGTGCTTTGAGTCTGTGCCTCATACTGTTAACACCTCAAATCTAATTTCAGGTCTTCAACAAATCAATACTTGGCACCATTTGTTTACTGACTGAACAACAAAATTTATAACAAATCCTATTACAGACTTGAACGCTGAATCAATGAAGTTAAGGAAAAACCTGATCAGGGACTGTACATTCAAGACTAAGCCTTCTA